>CAUYRH010129384.1:0-11287 GCA_963574655.1 Perodicticus potto
TAAAAACTTAGTCTTAAATATATCACATGTAATTCTAGTAACAATAACAAGGCCTTAACATGCAAAGTATGCCTTCTTAATCTCATTCTCATGAAGGAGGCAAACTGATGACATGAGAAAGAACTTAGGCCAGTTTTCACAAAATAATGGCCTCTTGGTCAAGGTTGAGACGCAATATTCCAAGGATAGTATTAAATTACTAGCATGGCCCAGTGCACTATTCAGCTTTCAAAATTCATTGTCAAATGAAATTGGTATAGTGTCAAAAACCATCAAAACCCTAACACAACAATTTCTCCCTAGAGATACATACTGTAACTATTAGAAGGTACTTTTAAGGTTTATTGATTTGGAGGTAGGAAGCACAGCTAGATGGGAGAGATGACAGAGATGAAGTGCATTTCTCAGACAAGCATAATAAACATGTCCCCAAGTTGGGGATCATACAAATGTGAAAACAGAACATCAGTTAATTGCCATCTATTCTGCTTTCACAGCTGTATTTGTGCCAGATATAAATATCCAAAAGACACAAATATTGCTTCTCAAGATGCTGGCACCAATATAGTATTTGCTTTCTATCTGATGGGAAAATTAGGACAATAGGTTTAAAAGGCCAGGGACTCAATATCATATCAAGTTCAGCATGCAGAAGTTGACCAACTTTCCATTTTTTTTTTTTATCTCTATATTTTATCTTCCATTAGTGTAGGACCTCTATACTGCATTTCTGGGTAACAGTGTCTTTTGAATTAATTTTTTCATTGCTAGAATTATTAACAAAATATAGTACTCATTTACAGTACTATAAAGAGGGCTAATAGAGGTAAAAAAATGTGTTTTAAAATAATCTTTAGGTATATTCTAATAGATTTTAGTCACTTTTGAATAGTGTTACTTCAAAGTTACTTGATCATACTTGAACTCTATATTAAAATTGGCAAATGAAACAATGACTTAAAAGCTGTATTAACAGATAATCACATTGTAATTGAAGAATCCCTATCGTACATGTTTCACTAAATTTTAACATTGGGTGCTATTTTTAAGTCTGAACTCATGTGTATATTCTGATAACATTAATAATACAATGAATCTGCTTTGTTATTTTACATATGTCTAGGTTCAAATAAAAAGAGTGTTTATACTTCTCAGATATAAAGAAAAGATTGTGTCTATTAAGTTAGGGTAAATGCTCTTTGAGAGTTTTCAATGAACGTTTGAATTTTGTCAATATGTCCAAGAATCTTTCATTCCACCATAAAAAGCAGGATTCATAACTCTTGTAAGGTTTTCAAAATATTTCGTGGCCCTAGCACATTCATTACAACCACTTTGAAAGATAATAGTGATGCCAAGCATCACTTCTATTACCTCTGTTGTTGTAAACATCACAACTAATCTGTAAAAATGTTTAAAAATCCAATGATAAAGGAAGTATTATTATGTATAGCAAACATAACATTCCACAGGATATTTAAATGCTAACTGACCAAAGTATAAAGAAATGTAGTATAATAAGTGAGTATAAAAAATAATGAACATAGCAATCAATAATTTTTTATGATACAAAGACTAGTTAGAAATATATATAATGGGAAACCCCTGCATTCACACTAGCAAAGATAGTCATAAGATAATGGAATGACTATAAGAAGAAAAATATGGGTTGTATATGAAGGAAAAAATATATCAAATATATAAAAGGAAGGAAATTAGACATTTAATACATTATAGAATAGAGGGTTTGAACATTTGCAAAGTAATTGCCTTAAAAATAATGTAATTCTAATATGAATGATAATTTTTTTAATTGTATTTTAGAAATTTGGAAAAGTGATATTAAATTCCTCAGGAAAAATGTCAAATAGATGAAAAGAAAATGAGGAGCCATAATCCCACGGCACACTAAAGAGATACAATAAGCAGAGAAAAATTTATGGCTCAAGATAAATACCATTAGCGCATATGATTAAGTAGGCATTAGGGTTAATTGCAAATGGAAAATTTAGTCAATAATATTGGTACTCTTGCTTAGTTATTTGTAAACATGTCTTGCTAAGGTATGTGAAAAATGACCTCTACACACAAATAAATGGTATTCCTATCTGTTAATATTGAATAATTTAAAAAATATATAAAAATTATTAAACACAAGTCTGGCAACAAAAATTTACAAAATATTTAAGAATAAATCTAGCAAAAAGTACATAAGATATGTAAGATAAAAACAGCAACACATTACCAAAGGCCCTAAAATATCTAAGAGAGAGAGACAATTCAAAATGCTATATTAAAAAAGAAAAAAAAAGAATAATTGTACAGATGCCAGTCCACTTAAAAAAGGTGTTACATTTTACACACTTCTGAACAATTCCACTATAGGAATTTGTATGAAGCTAATTGTATTTGAAAGAGACAATTAAGATAAATATCCTAAATATTAGTTCAAAAATGAGTAAGTGAGACATCTTTCAAAGGATCAAAGATTATTGTGAAATGATAAGAATTAAAAGAGCAAGTGATTAGAACAGACAAGTAAGAAAACCCAGAACAGAATAACAGAATACTACAAACTTCTTTGTATCTGAAATTTTACTTAGTGATGAAGGTAAGATTACAAACCAGTAGGAAAATAGTAAGTCATTCAATAAGTGTCTTGAAAGTTATTGAAACTAGACAGAAAATTCCAGATGAATTGACAATTAACTTTAATTCATTTATAATTATTTGTATCACTTAACATACACAAATGTATATAGAGATTAAGGGATCTTATGTATCTAAATAACATAGCTTAATCAGAGAGATACAATATAGAAAAACAACTCCAGAGTAAATAAAAAACCCACAAATTATAGAAAAGATAAGACATGTAGCTATATACATAATCTGTATTGTAATTGCTATTTTATTTGATGTAGAATGGTCTTCTACAAGTCAATTAAAATTTATAAAAAGATAAAGAGCTTACTACCAGAATAAGGGCCAATATATTTATAAAAGTATTACCTTACATGATTATTCAGAGAAATTTAAATAAAGCAAAACTGAGATGACACTTTTTCTCTCAGATATCAAAATGTTAATCATAAGACATAAATGCTTCTGCATCATTAGCAATATTGTAAGTTGGAACAGCCAGCCCTCTTAGTGAACAACTAAGCAAAATCTAATAAAGCTAATATGTGTAAATATATTGACCTAGCAATTCATTTCTAGTCATCTATCATATAAAATGTATGTTCTATAAAAATATATTTTGCAAAAATTTAATTATTGAAAAATGGAAATAATTATAAGAAAATAATATTTCTATCATTGATATGGAGTTAAATAAGTTTTAGTGTATTCATAATATTGCTGAAAGCCAAAGAACCGGTGAATCTCTACATACCAAGGTGAAAATGTTGCAGGAAGATGAGGCCCAACAGAGAGAAAGAGCTCCCAAACACCATGTTTATAAGAGGAAGGGCTTTATTCACCAGCTGGGAGCTTACGGCATAGAAGAATTCCAAATGGCCATGCTCCCCAACTGGCTTGGTCTTTCCCTTTTTATCAATAGTCAGAAAGTGCCAACTCATAGGTACCCTTCTCAATGGCCAGTTTGAATCAAGCGGGAGATGCTATTCCAGCCCCTATAGCACTATAGGATTTCACAGAACTTGGAAATTTCCAAGTTCCAGGAAGTTAAGTTTACAAAGTCCCAAGAGCTGAGTCACGATGGAGCTGCAAGTGTATCCCTGTGGTCTCCTTGAGAAGACCTGTTCTGCTAGACCTCATCCTCCTCAGGTATCCTCTCTCAAAATGAGTTCCAAAGTATTCTGGTAAGAAAACAAAAATAGAACAACATGTAAAACATATGCTTATTTGTGGTACATAAAACATAGTTGAAAAACTTATCTCTGTATATTTTTTATTTCACTGTGTGTTAAAAAATGATAAACATCAAACTTTTAATTGTAACCACCTTTGAAAATAGTAGTGTTTGGGAAATATTAAGAAGCATTACTGGGAAAATCAAATATTTAACAAGTTATATTTATCTATCATTTGAGATAAGAATTTATTTAAGTATTACAGTATTACATACAATTTTTATCAATGGAAAATGGTAAAATGTTTCATAAAATCACTGTGATAAGACCATAAAATTCTCCAATAAAGTCTCCATATATATATGCCAAAACTATGAAATGAGAACTTTATAAGTTTTAGAAAAATATTTTAAAAAAATAGCAAAACAACAAAAACATTGATAGCTGAAACAAAATTAAATTAAATTAATAATTTTCCACATCAGATAATTAAGAAAAATTTAAAAGCAAATAATAAGTAGACTTGAGCTTAATGGAAGTAACCTAAGTGCAAATTAATAAATAAATGTGGTATAAAGAATGGAATACTGCTGCAGCCTGGGAACTGAGCCCCAGCATGGCAGACTGGGAGTCTCTCTACAGAAAGACTTTACCTGAGTGCCTGGGGTCTGGCAGACGAAGGGAAAGAAGGTGCTGCAATATCTACACACACACACACACACACACACACACACACACGCACACACACAGGCACACACACTCATAAACACATGCACAGTGTTTTGACCCGTGAGAGATGGCACAGCATCAGCTTCTGGTGAGGCTAACAGGTGCCATCTCAAGTAGAATATTCAAGACCTTTTGTTAGGGAATTGGGGGCATGAATGTACAAAACAAAAAAGTGAGAAGGTAACAGTTTCATGCTTCAATTAAACAGGCAGTCTTTTGTTCAAGGAAGAAAGCTGCCAGGCTGAAGGACAGAGGAGCACCAAACTAAAAGAATACTTTGGGTAAGATTGAATAAGGGAAAGTTATAGCCCATAGGTTAGATTCACAGCTGCAGAGTAGTTGTAAGTTGCTTTCCAGCTTTATTTATATCCTGTCTTTAAGCTGCTAATCTCTATTTAGACATTTCTCAGATTATTTTCTGATATACTCTGCCAGACATTCCAACCCCCGCCCTCAACCACCTTGGGCATGAATTGCAGTAGAGGGGCTGAGGTTTGGGGTCTTAACTCACATGGCTTTGCAAATGCCAGCCTCCTCTAGCTTTCACCTCAGAATACTATTTAGCTTTAAAAAAGAAGAAATTGCTGTCATTTGCAACAATATCCATGTACCTGGGGGACATTTATGGTAAATGAAGATAGCTATGCACAGAAAGACCAGCATTACATGACTTCAAATATACTACATAGGAAAATTGCAAAATTTAAACACATAAAAGAAGGGTGTGATGGAATTTACCAGAGACTGGGTAGGGTAGTGGATAGGAGAAGAAGGAGAAAAATGTGAAAAAGTGAGATGGTGGAAATACAAAATTTTAGTGAGAAGGAATAATTTTAATTATATAATTCATACCATTGTGAGTACAGTTAATAAAATTACACTGTATATTTCATAATTGCCGAAGGAGTTAATTGTAAGTGATCTCACCATAATGAAATGATAAGTATTTGACCTGCTGGAATGTGTTGTTCACTTGACTTAGTCATTCATCAATGTATATCTATATTATAGCATTGTAAACAATAAATACATTAATTTATTATTTATAGACTATTGAAATGATATAATATAAAATAAAATCATTTTATAAATTGGTGAAAAGGTAATATTATTTAAGATGAAGTATTTGTGCGAAGGAATAAGAAAATTTTAAGAATCCTACTAATGTTTTGTAAGTAAATGAAAAAGTGTAGAGACACTCTATGAGAAATATTAGTGGCAATAAAGGTCAAATATAAAATATTCACCTTTAAATAATGAACTATATTTCAGAAAGAGAGAGGAAGGTTTGGGCCCTTTCAGCTACAAGTATCACCAGGAAAGTCTGTGTCAAACAAACGAGCTGAATTTATTTGAATTGTTGCCTGGCAAGGGAAAATCCTACTAAGCACAGAGCTCCAAATACCATCTTATAAAGGAGAATTTACAAAGGTTTGCTTTTTTTTTTTTTTTTTTTTTTTGTATTTCTTTGTTGCTTTTCACACAGATAAAGATAGGCCTGGAACTTGAGTGATTTGAGGGAATGAATTTTGGAAGGAGGAGTAGGGGCCAAGTAAGATTTGGACGAAACAGGCCAGACCAAAGTCATTTTCAAGTTTTTGGATTTTTCAGGCCAATAAGGGATGAGGTTTCTGGACAGACCATGTGTGTGCTGAGACTTCTCTGGAATGTGATTTGTTAGGATCCCTGAGTTAACATGGGACTGTGGATATTCTCACACCCGAAAAGCTTCCCGCATGAACCATTTGCCTTTGTCTTTCTTCCTTAGGACTTTCCAGCTCCCCAGGACAAGCAGTGTGTGATGGGAGCTCCAGCCTCCCAGTCCCCAGGGGCACAGTCTGGAGCCATTTCCCATACAGTTTCTTAGTACCTCCTGGGACTCGCTCAAGTTCTACTCTCTGAGATACAGACACCACCTCCTGACCATTCTGTTTTGTATCCCACCCTGTATAACTTCACAGAAGTCTCTACCTCCATTCTGCACATCGTACATGATGAATTTTTTTTTTTAGTGGTGTCTTCCCATTTTACCCAAGCAGTTGCTTCACTCTGAATCTCAATGTCTGCATGTTTCAAGTGAAGATAAATATAAACCTTGTAGCAGAGAGTCATTGTAAGGGCTAAATTAGTTAAAGCAAAATGCTTAGACACATGACTAATATTACTTGCAATCATAAAAACAATCATCATTATTTCTACCATTTTTTTTGCAAACAGAATCATCTTTACTAATTGAGGAAGGTGATACACAACGTTAATTCCATTAGTTTTCTTATTACTTATTCAAAGAATACATGACCAGAGTACCGAATAGCCCATCTTTTGACATCGCATGTACTCTGCTCACGTCATCACATTGCCTTGGGGATGAACTGTACGCGGCTCCTCCTGCTGCTTGTGTGCCAGGTGACCGCAGCTGCTGAGGTGTGGATAGCGGCCTCCTCCCACATGTACATATGCAAAGAGTCATCCACGGACACGGTGACAGCATGAAGAGAATCCACCATAAGCTGATTTGTGCTGGTGGTTCTCAAACTGTTGCAACAGGAGGCCACTGAGGGTGAAGAGGAACAAGCATGGCCCACTCTCCAGACAATCAGATTTTCAGGACTGACTCCCATCCACAGAGAAAGACCCATATTAACTGGAAACAGGAAGCTTCCGATCAGCTGTGCCTAGATGTCTGTTTGGCCCCCAGTTTTCTCCATTGTTAGATCAAAGGTGGCAAATCCTGTCCTTCTGGTAGTGCTTTTTCCCAACATCAGCGTTATCCTACTTTCCTTCCCTGGAGTCCAGCAGGCTCTGCAGCATGATGAAAATGGGAGCGAGCGAGACAGAGGGGTGCTGCCTTCTGATGGCCTCAGTAAGCTCTCTGTGAAAATACCTTTGGCAGTATATGTTGATGTGTCCTACATGCAAAGACCCATTTTTTGTCAGGAGAGCAATGCAGAAGATTCAATCTGTGTTGAAATGCATTAACGTGGGAAATATTCATTACATCAGGCACTGTAAATGCCTAGATGTCACCTTCAGAATTACCGACCATTATGAATGGGTCATCCTTTGAGAAACAGGCTTCCAAGGAAACGCAGACCCCAGGGATGGCAATATCAGCCAGAGCATCCCTATCCTGACAATTCCACACTTTTATAGTTCCCCCAAAGTCTGTGGTGATTGCAAGATGCATCTGAGGGATCGTTGCCGGATGATTCATTTCGAACAGCTGGACTGGGCTTGACCAGATCATAATACCCTCTTGTACATCCCAGGCACAAAGTATGTGCCTGGAAATTGTAGCACAAGTAATTGACTTCTCTTGTCCATCTATTCTGAAGTTCTTTCCTGAGAGAAACTAAGCCAACTCTTCGAAGACTCCAAAGTTCCCGCTGGCTTCTTTGTAGATAAAGTCATCAGGTTGTGCCAATGCCATCTGACGTTCCTTCTTTATTTGGTGGAGAAAAACCTGCTTCCAGGTCTGTGTGCCCAGGCACTTACCGGCGAAGTCCCAGAAGCCCCATCTCTTCAGACACAGTTTTCTCCTCAGATGTTCACTCTCTGCAATACTATTCCAAATCTTGTTCACTTGAGAAACCTGTAGCAAGCTGGATGCGTCCAGAAAGGAGAAGCTATGCCTCACCACCTCTTCAGGTAACTGGATCTCCATTTTACATGGCTGAAGCCCACAACCAATGATTTTCTACCATTATTATAATTATTCTTAGTATTACCTAAATTCCCTGGATATATCTTGTCTCCAAGAAAAAAATGCCCCAGTTCCTTAAACAAAAATACCTTTCACCTTTGACTCACCATTTACCATTTAAGAATTTGCTCCAAGTGTTCTTTATAAAATGTTTTTAAATGAAGTTTTTACTTCTCAACTAATTGTTACTTCCTTAATATACTTTTCAAATATAAGACACAGAATTAAAAAATGTAGCATATAATAAGTGCATAGTTTGTTGAATTATCTGAAAATTCTCACAACTGTGAATCCAAACCCAGATCAAGAAATAGAACATTGCCAACACACCAAGGACTTCCTTATGCCCTGTGTTATTTTCTGTAACAATATTTTTAAAGGGTAACCACTATTCTAACTTTTAACTCTGTTACCCAGGCTAGAGTGCCATGGCATCAGCCAAGCTCACAGCAAATACAGACTCCTGTGTTCAAGTAATCCTCCTACCTCAGCTTCCCGGGTAGCTGGAATTATAGGTGCATTCCATCATGGCCTGGCTAGTTTTCCTATTTTTAGCAAATACCGAGGTCTCATTCTTGGTCAGACTGGTCTCAGACTCCTGAGCTCAAGAGATCCTCCCATTTCAACCTCCCAGAGTGCTAGGATTACTGGCCTGAGCCACCATGCCAAGCTCACTATTCTAACTTCTAAGGGAAAGACTGATTTTTGTTTCAAACTTCATACTAATTAAACCTTTTTTGAATAAGTCATTCTTTTGTATCTGACTTCATTCATTCAATACTATGTTTGAGAAGATTTATACACACCATTGGGGCTTCTTAGTGTTGTTTTTACCTTGTTCTCCAAATATATTACGAGCTTTTTGAGAGTCAGGATTGAGACTGTTACTTGGATCTCACCATAAATTCTGTGTACTCTATACATTGACAAATGCTCAAAAATCCTTTTAGAATAAATATTTTGACTCTTTGCTTCTCAAAACAATAATTTTGCTCAAAAAATTTCAAAACTTTCCTGAATAACTACACTAATCTATTAAACTACCATTGCCCATCTTCCCCAGATCTATTTACTTCTTTATAAGTATTTTTACATGACCATGCAGGAATATTCACAACTAACAACTGAATAGATACAACTCCACATGGTAGGCCTGGTATGCTCTTTTTTGGTTCTATATTGATTGTAACTTGACCACAGATACTTTTACAATTTACACAGATTAATTCTCAGGTATCATTGAATCACCTTTTATGTCATCTCTCCTTTCCATTACTGGAACAAATATGTAGATCATGTTCTTTATTATTCACACCATTCATCATCTTTAATTGAAATTTCTAGCTGGTTGATTAAAGGAAATTGGTATCTTGAAAGAAAAAAGGTTATTCCTTATAGGTAATTTTACTTTCCGTTTTAGGGCCATTTTTAAAAGTTCACTCCAATTTTGGTTTATGGACGTGATATATTCCTAGAGAAGTTTTTAATCTGTTGCTTCTTAAAATGCTTTTTAAAAAATCCCCGTTGAATATGTATTAGAAAGGAAAATTATGGAGAGCCAATGATAGGGGGAAATAAACCTACAGCAAAACAGACTACAGTATTTATTTATTTATTTATTTATTTATTTATTTATTTATTTATTTGAGACAGAGCCTCAAGCTGTCACCCTGGATAGAGTGCTGTGGCATCACAGCTCACAGCAACCTCCAATTCCTGGGCTCAAGCGAGTCTCTTGCCTCTGCCTCCCAAGTAGCTGGAACTACAGGCGCCCGCCACAACGCCCAGCCATTTTTTTGTTGCAGCCATCATTGTTGTTTGGCGGGCCCAGGCTGGATTCGAACCCGCCAGCTCAGGTGTACGTGGCTGGTGCCTTAGCCCGTTGAGCCACAGGCGCGGAGCCTGAAAGGAATTTTTTAAAGATATGAGCCAAAAGAGACTAAGAAGGATGGAATTATCATGTATCCAACCCACTAGCTAATGTGCTACGTGCTTTTATAGATGCTGAGTATTCTTTCTACATCTCCCCTTCCTGGCTCTGAGTTCAAGGGGAGTCAACCTAGAGTTCATTGCCTCAGGGGGAGACACGCAGCAGGGGATCACCGTAGAAATAATCTTTGGGGGCCGTGCACTGCTGAAATCTTGGCACTCTGGGAGGCTGAGGTGTTGGATTGCTTGAGCTTAGGAATTCAAGAGCAGCCTGAACCAGAGCCAGACCTCATCTCTAAAAATAGCCAGGCACTGTGGCAAACACCTGTAGTCCCAGCTACTTGGAAGGCTAAGGCAAGAGAATCCCTTAAGCCCAAGAAAGAGTTGGAGGTTGCTGTGAGCTGTGACGCCACAGCACTCAACCAAGGGCAACAGAGTGAGATTCTGTCTTAAAAAAAAAAAAGAAAGAAAGAAAGAATCGGGCGGCGCCTGTGGCTCAGTGAGTAAGGCGCTGGCCCCATATACCAAAGGTGCCAGGTTCAAACCTGGCCTCGGCCAATCTGCAAATAGAAAAATAGCCGGGCATTGTGGTGGGCGCCTGTAGTCCCAGCTACTCAGGAGGCTGAGGCAGGAGAATCGCTTAAGCCCAGGAGTTGGAGGTTGCTGTGAGCTGTGTGACGCCACGGCACTCTATCAAGGACAATAAAGTGAGACTCTGTCTCAAAAAAAAAAAAAAAGAAAGAAAAAATCTTTAGGCCTTTTGTTTCAAAAGTCTATAGCACATTATATGGGATAATAGCCAAGCCATATCATTAAGTGAAGTAAGATGAGGAATGGTTTGTTTAATTCGCTAAAGTTTAGGCTCAGCACCTGTGGCTCAATGGGCTAAGGCACCAGCCACGTACACCTGAGCTGGCAGGTTCGAATCCAGCCTGGGCCCACCAAACAACAGTGACAGCTGCAATCAAAAAAATGGCCAGGCGTTGTGGCGGGCACCTGTAGTCCCAGCTACTTGGGAGGTGGAGGCAAGAGACTCGCTTGAGCCCAGGAATTGGAGGTTGCTGTGAGCTGAGATGCCACAGCACTCTACCCAGGGTGATAGCTTGAG
>CAUYRH010129390.1:0-45670 GCA_963574655.1 Perodicticus potto
CATACAATAACTAAGAAAATGCCATGAAGGGTATGTTAAACAGTTTGATGAAAACATTTCAGATTGTATATGAAACCAGCACATTGTACCCCTTGATTGCACTAATGTATGCAGCTATGATTTAATAAAAAAAAAAAAAAACCTGGAAAAAAATAAAAAAAAATGATAGGAAGAAAACAAAGCGATGTGTCTTTGCTATTTTTTATTTGAATTCTGAGAGAAAGCCTGAGAAAAGTCATTCAGTTTCACTCTTTTAATACATACTATGTATTAAAATGTGCAAAGTGATATTGTGTGCTGTGTAGAATTACAGAAAGAGTGAATCTTTTGTTCAGAGGTTTGTAGTGGGACCACTTTTTATCCCTACAACAGGACAGTAGATATGATCACCAGAGATTATGCAACTGAAATATCTTGCTTTTGATTTCCAGTATGTATAAGGTCTGAAAAGCAGACAGAGAGGAAATGTATATGTGCTCACCTTGTGAATGCTAAATTTGCACACAGTGCTGGGTAATGTGGAGATTCACAACCTGGGCTTTAGAATCAGACAACACAGGTTCAAGCCTTTGTTTTAATACTGAACTAGCTGTGCAGGCTTGGCAATCTGAACTGCACTGAACCTTAGTTTCTTCATGTGTTAAATAACTATAACCATAGATTCTAGTTCATAGGGTTGAATGGTAATCAAAGGAGATAACGTATGCACAGTGCTTAGTCTTATCCTTGGGAATAAATATTAGCATCATTACTTCTATCCGAAAGGCCTGTGATAGGAAGTCACAGATGCCAAATTTCTCCATTAGATCAGTGTTTCTGCACAGTTTTTCACTGAAGATGCAAAAGTTTTTTTTCAAATGCAATTGTGTTCAGAAACCTGAGATACAGATTGGAGAGTTGTGGAGTAAGTCGGTTGAGGGGAGAAAGGATATATAGCTCTTGTTTCCCTGGCTTCCCTTTGCATCATCTTCCTATCTCCATGGTCTGCCATAGAGCATCTCTAGGGAATCCCTGGCATTCAGCTTAAAAGCTAAGATATTAAAGATCATGCTTATGATAATATAATAAGCCGAGATGATTTGATCATTTGAATGTACCATCTCTTTTCTGGCATACAAGAATTTCACTGAAACATTTGATGGTCATATTTTACATTTTGAAAACTGCGAGTCTAGGGCAGTGTGTTCATGTGCTTACCTTTATTATTAAGAAATGTGTCAGAATAATTCAGCGTTATTTCTTAAATCATGCAGTAAATATGTACTGAGCACTATTTATCTGCCAGGCCTATAGGTTGCTGGCATGGGTAGATAACTCAGATTCTCAGCTCCTTTCAGCAGGGACTATATTCACCTTTTTCGCTACTGTATCCACAGAATTTATCAAACCTGAAATATAGCATACACCCATAAAAAACGGCAGCACTGAAATTTTTAGGCTAACTAATAATTACCCTTTCATTTTAGACTATTAACAAAGTCCTCATGAATTTGAGAATTGTTCTTCTGGTGGCATCTATGGCTTAGTGAATAGGGTGCCAGCCCCATAAACCGAGGGTGGTGAGTTCGAACCCAGCCCCAGCCAAACTGCAACAACAACAAAAAAAAAAGGGGAGAGAGAGAGAATTGTTCTTCCCTATTGAGGACATGAGCTCCCAAATAGGGTTCAGCTATATATCAGGTTTTATGATATATAAAACCTGAGCCCCCTTGTCTCCTGGATGAAAGTCTTTTGGGGGTATTGAGGGAGTTTCTAAAGAGACTCACCTCCTCTGTTGAATTAAAATATTTAATTAGAACAGGAATGAAAGCAGAAGAGTAATCAGCACTTAATAAATCTGAAATAGGCCAGGCACAGTGGCTCACACCTGTAAGCTTAGCACTCTGGGAGGCCAAGGATTGCTTGAGCTCAGAAGTTTGAAACCAGCTTGAGCAAGAGTGAGACCCTGTCTCTAAAAATAGCTGGGTGTTGTGGCAGGTGCCTATAGTCCCAGCTACTCAGGAGGCCCAGGAGTTTGGGTTCCTATGAGCCATAACACCACAGCACTCTACTCAGGGCAAATGAGTGAGACTCTGTCTCAAAAAAAAAAAAAGCTGGAATTATTGCCTGGGGCTCAGAGCCCCTGGCTATATATCCAGAAATCTACTGTCTGGTCTGCTTTCTACCATTTTCAACAAACGTTTCTTTGCTTTAAGCCATACACCTGGCCTCAAAGTCATTTCTGTATTCCCAGATATTTAAGTGGGGAAACATTATTAAATCTTTCTGAATAGCATTGGCTTTCCTTTTCATAAAATCTGATACGATTGCCTGTGGCTCAGTGAGTAGGGCACCGGCCCCATATACCGAAGGTGGCAGGTTCAAACCCGGCCCTGGCCAAACTGCATCAAAAAATAGCTGGGCGTTGTGGAGGGCGCATGTAGTCCCAGCTACTTGGGAGGTTGAGGCAAAGAGAATCGCCTAAGCCCAGGAGGTGGAGGTTGCTGTGAGCTGTGACTCCACTGTACTCTATTGAGGGCAATAAAGTGAGACTCTGTCTCTACAAAAAAACAAAACAAAAAGGATCCTTCCTCTAAAGGCAAAATAAAAGAGCATGTATATCATCTCTATGAAGAGTATCATTCTCGATATTATTATTGTTACATAGAGAATGCTTGGTATGCTACACTTAGCACTTTGTACATGTTTTTTTCTAGGCACCCAATTTTATTGGCAAGGACATGTGAAAAGACTACACAAGCAATAAGGAGCAGAGCTGGAGATTGAGACCACCCCTTTGTGCTACTCAGATTCTGGGTAGGAAATAGCTGGTGCACTCAAACTGAGAGGTTGAGAGGAGTTTTTAAAAAAGAGGAATTTTCAAGGGGGGGGTGGACAGGGTTGCCGTAAAGCAGAAAGGAATGGTGCAGGCACAGAACTCTGGGAATAGTAACTGAGAGAGGCTGTTACTACCACAGGCCTGAAGGGTCAAGGAAAGAGGAGAGAGAGAGGAGAAAGCAGGGGAATGGGGAAAGGAACAAGAGAAAGAAAACAGGAAAAAAGGAAGGAAGGAAGAAAAGGAAGGTAGATAGATGGAAGGAAAGAAGGAAAGAGAAAAAATGGAAGAGAAAAAGAAAGAAAGAGAATAAGACAGAGAGAGAGGACAGGAAGGGGAGGGATGGAAGGAAGGAAAGAAAGAAGGCAGGAAGGAAGGCTGTGAGCCCTTGGCCTTTGCCAGAGGAACATAGCCAACTTAGGGACACATCAGGAGGGATCAAGGGAATAAATACCTTTACCTCAGTCTCTCTCTCCCTTTAATTTCCTGATGGTACTTCTCACTGGGATGCCTCTGAGAAGTGACCTGGTTGATGGGACCCATGAGGTCAGCCTGCTGGGACACACAATGGATAGAACCGTGAGTCTGGAGGGACAAACAGAAGCACAATGTCTGCTTAAAGGTGACTATACTTAACCACACACATTTTACCCTCCCCCTCACCCCGCCTCTATAGTGCTATATATTCCTTATTCGACAAATGGTCATTGGCTATTCTGTGCTAGGCAGTTTGCTTTAGGTTGTGGATACAGAGATGAATAAGAAAGATATTATCATGCCCTTGAATAGCCTAGACTTATGTCTTCAGAGAATGTATCTTGAACATTTTTGACCTGCTGTTTCATCTACCATTTAGCTATCTTTCCACCCAAATGTCCCAATTTTCCCTCAGTCTTATTCCACTATATTTCTTAACTTTGTTTTCACAAACTTTTCCTCTACCTTCAGCTTCAGTGTGGAATTCTTTCAACCATCCTTGAACACTAAGGAGGAAAGCTAAAGACCTAATAAATGTTCAAGTGGTATTGATATTACTTTATCTCATTAGTGTTTGAAAAGGGAAAGAGACAGTGTTGAAGAAAAACCCTCTCCTACAAGAGAAATAGAAGACAAAAGGCCTAGAAAGTTCTGCCCTTACTCTATAAGCCTACTCATATCAGAATAAATTAAGTTTTACCCATGCTAGAAGCTTGCTCAATCAGAGGAAGACTGAAGATTTTGAGGTTGTTTCATAAATGGATTGAGTGCTAGGGTTCTCATTGCTATAGCCTAAAAGAGTTGAAATTGTTCCTGAAACAAAATGGAAGAACTTAGCTTACACTCTTGGTCATTAATTAGTATGACTAAAGCAGTCTTATCTTTGATTTCCTTCCTTCCCCCACTACAACAAAGAGATCCTCTTGGCTCTGAAAATTTTCTCTTAGTATTTGATAAATGCTTCAATGGAGGCCTCCCACTGTCTAAAACTTTGATGCAGACGGGCCTGAAAAGGACCCCTTGTGGGAGGCCAGATGTTTAGAAATAGAATCTATAAGGGAAAGGAACTGTTGCATTTGGCAGGAGAAAAAGCAAAGAGAAAGCAAGATTTTCCATTTAGAGGGGAAAAAAATCTTTAGAAGTTGTCAGAAGGCCATGCTAAATTGAAAGATCAGAGTTGAAAATCTGACCATATTGGAAATTAGCATTGCTAATGAGGTTTTTAGAGAATCACAGATTATTTTAATCTATTTAACCTTCTCTATAAATAATTGACTTAGAAAACACTGTACTTCTATTTTTAAGAGTGTAATAATGGATAAATGCTGTTTTAAGCCAGTAGCAAGAATGTTAATATCATTTTTCAAACAAGAACCATCAAATAAATAACATACTGCTTTATTTTTGTCAGTTCCAATCCCATGTTAAAGAGTGATAGCCAACTGTCTAAATCGCCTAATGTATTGGAAGGTAAGGACAGTCTAAGTGGTTAGTTGACAAGGCTGTTTGTTCTCTAAAGACAAAGATATGGCCAAGTATACAAATATCTGCTGCTCTGTGTGGGCCTAGGTGAGCTGAACCCTGGGAACCCAAGCTTTTAAAAGACAAATGATCGGTGTGGTTTACAAAAGGAGTTCACTACCTGCTTTGGCATGGCTGCAGCCCTTTAAAAGTGACTCCTGAATGAAGAGGTCAAAATGATCTGTTTCTGCTAATACAAATGAATCAGTTGCCCTTGTTCATTATTTCAGTCTTGCATTTCAAGGATAAGCTCCTTTGATAAACTTAGGTTTCTTTACCACAATCTTGAACCTAACTTTTTCTTGTGTTGAATCACTGGTTCCATCATGCATTTATTGATCCACCACATGTCTGCTGAGCCACTCCTACTGTGTAATAGGTACTCTCCTAAACACGAAGATATGATGTGGAGATGCAAATATGCTTCCTGCTTTTGTGGAGGTTGTCTCTTAGTGACAGGAAATAGTCCATAATTAAATGAACAGTTCCTCGGCCTGTTGGCTAAAATCAAGTGTCATAATTAAATGAATAAATAAGAAAGAACACACTGGGCAATAAAAATCACCAAAAAAAAGAAAGAAAAAACAAAAGAAAATAAAAATAACACACAAACACAATAAAAAAATCTATAAGATAACATGAAAGGGAATGACTGGAGAAAATGGGAATTATTTTTATTGCTGATGAAGCAGTCTGAGAAGAAGGACCCTCAATGGAGCAGAAAGTAGAGCTAGGAATTGAATGCTAAGAGACTTGGAGAAAAAGAGCTGAGGAAAAATCTTTCTAGAGTGCTCCAGAGTGCTCCAGATCCTTCCAGATCATTCTAGATCACTCCAGGCAGAAGGAATAGCAAGTATAAGGGTGTAGAAGGTGAATGGGCTGAGGAGTACTGAAAGAAAGGGCTGGAATTCAATAAAAACAAAAAGGTAGTTGGGAGCCAGGTCATCTAAGGGTTTAAAGGCATAGGAAAGAGTTTAGATTTTACTTTAAGCCTGCTGGACAATTGTTGTAGTATTTTTTCTCAGACAGGTTATATGATTGATTTTATACTTTAATTAGATAATAGATAGAACATGGAGGTAAGAGTGAAAAAGGCAGAACCTATGGCAAGTCCATTTCAGCAGCCTGTGCCAGAGGTGATGGTGGCTGTGTGGTATAGCAGAGGAGACATAGAGAACATTAATGTTTTATCTGGAACAAAATGTGAGGCAGGAAAAGCTCACCCAATTGGCAGATTAGAATCTACCTACTAGCCTTACAGATTTAGTTTGCTAAAGTTGACCCAGAAAGGTCTTTACAGATAACAAAGTGGAAATCCTTTGATTTAAACATGAGATTAACTGAGACATAAACAAACTCAAGGACACACCCAGGGTCTTAGAACAAACCTTTAGCAAACCCAAGGCTGAGACTCACACTCCTATCTTCTTGAGTGTTAAAAAGTACCCGAGTTGATACAGACCTTACTGGCTTGATAGATTTTCTGTCTACACCTGGGATTCCTCATGCCTATGGTATGGATCTGCACACTGGGAACAGCTGAGGAGATATCATCACAAAGTCCATGTGTCCACATGTGGATCTGTCATCCCTGTACACAGAGTAAACAGAAGTACCAGCGCCATCATGTGCTATCTACAGTAGAGTGGTTAACAGCTTCAACATGGCAACCAAGAAGGTTCAAATCTTAGCTTTACCAATCATCGACTGTGTCCCTTCAGATAAGGGACTTCACTCTTTGGGGCTCATTTTTCTCATTCATTTATAAACTGGAATAAAAATAGTAACTCTGTGTAGTTTTGTGAGGTCCACATAAGGCAGCAGTTCTCAACCTGTGGGTTGCAACCCCTTTTTAACAATGAAAATACATTGCAGCATTAGGAAGGTTGAGAACCACTGACATAAGGTGATATATATAAAAAGAAATTCTTAGGAAAAGACCTAGCGCAGAGTAAATATTCAAAAAAATGTTCAGTAAGAATATGTGGAAGACAAAACTTTTTTTCTTTGTGCTTGAAATGGGGCTCTTAATATCCAAAATTGCTCAGTGTGGTCTCCCACATAGGTAAATTGCCAGGAGCAGCCGCCTCCTCAGCTCCACATTAACCCTGCCTCTTGTTAGCCACCTGGAGGAACTGTAGCCCTTAGGCACAGGGGGCACAGGGACATTATTCCTCCAGTCAGCCCTCCCTTCATTTATTCTGCAAATGCTCACCCAGCGCTCGCTTAAATGCCTTTTCTGCTTCACATATATTCACTGGCTTAATTTACTTCCGAGTAACTTCTGTCATTGAAGTGTGGTGATTTCTTAATAAGCAGGTGAGGGGTGGGCATGAAAGACTGGAGTGGGGAAGGTTCCTATCAGAATTGCAAAGGGGCATCCACAATCTGAAGAGCTGGTGCATACCCTGAAGGCTCACTCTTCAGGAACTAGTAGATCAAAGTGGCAGAAGGAGAAAGGCAGCTGGAGCTCCCTGAGCCCAGTTGGCATGTGTTTGCATGGGTTTGAAGGCACTAACTTAGCAGTTACTCATTTCTTCCCCATGCTTTCTCACCAGTACCTCTAGAAGGTGCCAGTATACCCATTTTACAGATGGCAAACTAAGGCTCAGAGATCTTTCAGAGCTTCCCAAATCACATGGCTACCAAGTGAAGGATCATGACTAGAAAGAACCCTGGGTTCCTGACTCTTCATCATGGGTTTTTGGTTTGTTTGATCCCCAACCTCTCCTCCTCCCTCCCCAACTAGTTGTTGCTGTGTATATAGGGAAAGGGAGAAAGGGAGAAAAGGAGTAAGAGAGATGATAGTGATGGTTATGGTGTGGTGGTGACTGTGTGTGTGAGAGAGAGAGACAGAGACAGAGACAGAGAGACAGAGAAGGACCCAAAGAAAGACTTAAGACAGATTCTGAATTAATAACCATCTATAAAAAAATATGGCCAGCCTATGTAAGTTTCAGCTGAGCCATTGCAAATTGCACAAAAGCTAAAGCAGAGACATCAGGGCCAACCAACAACACTCCAGCACTGAGTGGGGTCCTAAAGTGGGGGACAGGCGGGGAGAGGCAGACAGGTTTCATCTCCCTGCACTTTTCTCAGGACTCGCCCAAGTGAGGAGAGAAGGGAACCTGTGGCCCCCATGAATGTGGAGCCAATGCCCCCAAACCACATTGCCTTAGGGTGCCATGATTTGGACCCTTTGAAGTAATCAAGCTTGACTCCTTTCTACAGAAGCTTGTTTGCAGAAAAAGCCATCCAGATTACATTTATATTCTGAAACCTTTTTAATTTTGAGATTTTGCAGGAGACAGCCATGAGCAACACTCCCGTGATGAGAGAGAACAACCAAGTTGTAATTTGTCCCTTCCACAATTGCCAGAGCTTGAAAAGTCTGTCATCCAGTACCATTGCCTTAATGATTATTTATGGGCAGTCTATGAATTTCCCAAATGGGGATTATGTATAACATCCATGCATTTCCACAAAAAGCAGGGCAATTTTTTTGAACAAACATATCAACCTTTACTTAATCTATGCAAATCTATTCTTGAGGATTTTATAAAACCCTAGCTCCCCACCCCTCATCCCAACACATAAAATCCTGGCTCCTTTTTACCTCCCAGTTTGCTTTTGGGTGCTGTGCTTGAGGGAGGAGGGGGCTCACAGAGAAAAGGAGAGATAGTGCCTCTCTTGGTGATGCAGGCTTCTTGTGCAAGGCGGTCCTGCACTTCCAGTTGTGAGCGAAAAACAAAGTGTGGGAGCTCACCAGGGTGGTAACCACCTCCCCACAACACACAGAATTCACCAGAGGGATGTATCAGGTTCCTGTACTCGGCTATGGGTTGTCACCGTCTAATAATCTGACCATTTTGCCATCTCTCTGCAAATAAGACAGAAGCTGCTACCTGATTGGTATAACATCTCACTATCCCTCTGCATTGATTTTTCTTATTCTCCTATGCTTCATAAAAAGAGGGACAAGTGGCTGGTGCTGTGGACAGAGAAGCTTTATTTTTAGTATGAGACAACCTCTATTTTGTTTCAGGAAAGGAAAGTTGGATTATCAATTCTTTTGTAAATGTGTATGGTGATATTTGCTCCGGTAAGTTTATATCTATCTTGATTTATAGCTGGTTCTCTATAGTGTGTGTGTGTGTGTGTATGTGTGTGTCTGCATAAGTACATTACTTTTCTTTCCAAATATCATTTTTGCAATCTTTAGTGACAACATCTGTTTGTTTTGTTTTTTTACTTTGTTTTCATGTAATCATGTTTAAACCAAAGAGACTGTGTTGTTGGTTAGTGTAATGCTTAGCTGTTGAAGTATATGCTAGGTTTCTTTTAACATAGTAAGGAAACTAAGCAAACTTGTATTTGGATTTATAAAATTGTAATGTCATTTCACACCTTTGAAGTGTTTAATATCCTAAGTGCATTTATTGGGCTGCAACCTGCTTACCATTTTAATTAAAGTTTCTTCATCAGTGTCAGAGTGAGAATTTCTTAAACTCCATAAATAGCTACCAAATATTTTATGCTGAGCTGAAAGATGTGTGCTAATTTCATGAGATCTTATACCAACACAGAATGAATGAGATGAGTTTGCAAAATAATTGAATTTACAAAAAGTATTTATCATTGAAATAAAGCCCTAGCTTTCCATGAAAAACTGTAATCACAAGTGGCTGTTGCTTCTCTTTTGTCTTTCTTTGCACTGTGTATTTATGCCACCATCTGTCAAATGTCCAGCCCTGGCTCTCATATTTCTGGGAATGATTTTTAAATATATTACCTGGTTAACTGCTTTTTTCCCCCCCAGAAAGTAAAAGATGGTCTGAATACTTTGTTGTTAATTCAGAAGTCTGGGGGAACAGTCTGTTAATATAATTACTCTAGACAGAGATGATAAGATAATTAAGTAATTGCTCAAATGGAAACAAACTTTAATCTTCTCTTTTTATTATATAATCAACAAATCTGCAAGGTCTTTTTCATGATGAAATGAGCTAGAGAATATATTTATAATAAAAGTTAAAGGCACAGTTGAAAATGAAGTAAGAGGTGGTCTGTCTACATGTATTTCAGAGATTTTGAAAGTAAAAGTTGAAAATAATATGCATGCCTAGAGCTTCTTTTTTATTTCAGAGTAACAATTTTCCAGGTTCTCAAGTAGTCATTGCAGAAGCTCCTGGAAATAGTCTTATGTTGTCTGGGAATGTACAACCCTCCTATCTACTCTCTTTTAGACATGTCATGACTAACACACACACCCTTTGCTTGCCACAGTGAAGCTACTCATTCTGACATATAGACTGAATTTTGATTAATCTATCTCATCCTCAAAAGTAGACAAATCTCCCGAGGCTACACAACATTATTATATTGCCTTGTTACTGTTCCAATAAACACGTTCCTAGTAACTTAGAAACAAGTGTTCCTTAGCAAATAGTTTGTTGTAAAAATAAAGAAAACTTTTATCCCTGGCTTGTTGCCAATGACTAGTAAGTGAGCTCATCAATGTTGACCGTCCCTTTTCCTCTCCCCAAACATATACATACAATCCCCCAAGACTCCTTAATATTTTCTATTATCATTCTTCTTTCTTGGCTGTCATAACAGGTTGTATATAAAGTCTTAGCTGTAGACAGAGCATACACGTATCACATCTGAAGCTATTCAGTACTATAAATTAATGAAGTTTCAGGGGACAGCATGCATCCTACATGTGAAAGTGTATGACTTGTCCTCCAGATTGCTAGCTTACAGGAGTGTTAGGGCTCCAAGCATGCTCAGAACCCCTGCCTGGAAGGGCAATGGGCATCTGCATCTTACATGGGTCAGGACCTGTGGTTTCAATCAGAGCTAATGCACACAATCTTTAAAAGTATTACTTCTGAAAAATTGTAATGCCACAGTCAGAAAGACTGTTATAACCTCTTCTGAGGAAGAAAAATCTGTGCTGTATTGGGGAAAATAATAAAGGCTTTTTTTTTTTAATTTCACAATGAGATCATCTATTCTTTTTAGCATAACAAAGAATGCAATAGTTGTTCCATTTAGTAAGTACCTGATCTATGCCTGATACTGTGCTAAGTGTTTTACATGGTTTATCTCTTTTAATCTTCACAACTACTCTGTGAGGGTGACAGTGTTACCTCCCCATTTTACAGATGAGTAAATGGAGACATAGGACAAGGCTGGCAGGCTCATTCCAGAGTTGTACTCTTCATCTTTCCCCTGCATCCAGTTTTCTCTTCATCAGTACAATCTGTAACTAAGTCCTAGCCTGGAATGACTTACAGGATTTATACTAATACATTATGTCTTCATTAGTATTTTTCCCTTTCTGACCCTATATAATCTCCTTCTCAGGTTGTGGCTTTATGACTCCAAACTAATTATGTATTTGAAGCTGAAGAATGTGTGTGCTTTATTTCCAGTCAATTTGTGCAGATACAAAGATGTGGATGTGACTAAAGTGAGCCAGCTCAGGCTAGGATATATGCAGACGTGGCTAAATTAAGGCAGCTTTTTTAATTGATCAAAATAAATCCTTCCCTTTGACTTTCAATCCTTTGGACATAAAATCAAAATAAAAGTGCCATGAAATAGCAATATGTCAAGGTATCTGGTTTCTCACTGATGCAAAATACAAAAACCAATTCCAACTGAATTGATTTATTTGTGGAGAACTTTATAAAATTCTCATTTTCCTTTTATTTACCCCCACCATGATTTTCTTTCTCTTCTTTGGCTAACTGGAAAGGGCTGAGGTAGCACTTCAGGTAGAGTATTGCAAAGGGTCTATACCACCTGGGTAATTTAAAAAGGAAAACAGCTGCTGATAAGCACACCAAGAAGCATGACAAAGTCGAAAAACAGAGTCCCCAAATGCGTTCCTTTGCACCTGAGCTCCCCATTTGAAATCCACTTGAGCCAATAAAATACAGATGATTCTTGCAGGGGGAAAATGCAACTGATATAGAATCAATATGTTTGAAATTTCTCCCCAAATGGCAGCTTTTGGACTGGAGGGAGGGCATGCCAGCCATGAATTGAGTCTATAAAATGCTACATTTTCTTTCTTCTTGGAAGAAAGAAATTATAAGGATATAAATGTTACTAGAAGATAGAAGCTAGTTCAGGACACCCTTGCTCTGTTTTGCCAAAACCCAGAGGAATCTAAACAAACAAAGACCAGCCACCATAAATCAGGAACACCAAGAGTCAAGTTTTGAAGGCTTTAATATAATAGTGAGTTTCTGGTGCAATCTGTTATGTGTAATAAATAAACAGTAGCTTTGAGAGTACCCCAGTGTGACCCAGTTAATTTTTAAAAGTGCAGAGTATAGTATACAATAAAACATGTGTGTTTCCAAAAGGATAGTCATTTTTGTCAGCGGCAAGCTTGGTAACTCATTGATTCTACATTGTCTCTTTTTCTTGTTCCTAAAAAGATTCATAATTGGGTGACTTCATCAGGAAGTGCGGTATTACCGCCAGTACTGATAAATAAATTTTAATTAATTTGCCTTTTCTAACAGCATCTATAAGAGTTCTAAATATTCTAACAGCCATTGAATGAGAACTTTTACTTTAATGAAAAATACAGTGTGCTCAGCCACCGTGCTCACCAAATATAGCCCATCCCTTAAAACTAATCTTGGAAACAATTTTATAAAATCTATCATATTTCAGTCTTTGGCTAGAAGATACTGCTTTCTTCGGTGGTGTGACTAAATCCCTAGTAAATAGCAGTGGAGATTATACCCCATCTCCCCTAGGGTTCCTTCTGCCCTTTCTTTGGCTGTGGATGTGTGTACTTCAACCTACTGATCATTACAGACTTGAAAATAATCTATTAAGTATGGAGAAAGCAGCTGGTATTAATTCAGAATGTGTGTTGGACCAGACTTGAATTATCACCAAACATTCTAGGCTGATGTACAAGCAGAGCAGTGGTCCTATCACACACTCGTATGAGAAGATGGAATCACTGAGTATTTTGAGCCTGAAATCAGCAAGCACAGGAAGTATTAACTCTTCCAGAAGAGGCTCTTGGTCATTGGTAGGTGTTTAAATGTTTAAAGATTCAGGGATTGAAAATGGAAATACCTCAGTGTCTCCACTCTGTAGACTAATGGATCTGCATAATTAATATATTTTACAGTGATCATTTTTAACACAGATTCTAGCCAAATGTACTAATGGAAAATTGTTCCAGGGCAACTCCAAACACATTTCACTACAGTTTCTGGAAAGCTTATTCCCAACACAGGGCCATCAGTTTACTGCAGGGCTGTGAGTTGGCCGATGTAAGTGAATAATCAAATCATTATGGGGGATGATGCGTTGGACACAAAAAGTTGCTATTGGTAATCCCCATGTTCCTTCTTTGGCCAGATTAATAGAATCTTTACATCCTCCCAAATTGCCTCACAGAAAGTGAAGACTTTCTAAGACCTGAGAAAAATTTAGTTTATTTCCAATAAAATATGGTTTTTAGAACATTTGTGTCCCATTTAACTTATTATTTCAAGGCCTTTTTAAGTCACCATATTGACATCCACCTCTTCATGATGAGCCCATGTATCTCTGGTTTTCAATCTCCGCAAGGGAAGAAAGTGGATGCAATTTTTCAAAACCTATTCAAACTACCTGCGTATGAAGTTGAATAGCAGAGGGAAAAAAATTTAACTGGGTACAGACCTGAGAAAAGGCCTGGACTTGTTGACTTCACCAGGCTATTCTTTCATTTAATAAATATTTAAGGATATTTACTGAGTGCCAGGCATCATGCTAGGTGTGGGAGATACAGTGATGGACAAATTGATGTAATATCTGCACTTCCAGAACTAAATGCTTTCATTTTTCATTTTTTCACCAGTTCCTACTTCATGGCTGGGGATGTGTCCTCTTACAAGCATCATTGAACTGTTCTAGTAAGGTGTTTGCAGGAAATGTGTACTTTTGGTTCTATCTGTTCATGCGCACTGAAGAAACGAGTCAATCCACTTATTTGCTGATGTGATTGGTCTGCTGATGTGCAGTGGTTTGAAATGGGAAGCTGGAAGAGATTTTGCAGTGCTTGTGTCTTATAAGCATTATTTATCACTCCTAGGCATTCTCAAGTTTGATAGGCTGTTCTCATTCTTGGCTCGTATTGGGAGAGGAAAGAAAGGGAAGAAGCTTTAACAGGAAGGAAATGTAAAAAAGATAGAAGAAAAAGCAGAAAAGATCCCTAAAGAAACTGCAGTTTTCCTGCATGATATATCTTGCACTGTCTGGTTTTCCATGGGTATTCCTTCACTCGTTCATTATTGAACAAATACATTTATATAGTGAGTACCCTCTCTAGGCCAAGTACAGTACTAGATGCTAGGGAACAGGAATAAAGATTCGCTAGTTTCTGAACTCATGGACCAATACCTGTCAGGCCAAGATTTCTCAACCTTGGCACTACTAAAATTTTGGGGCAGATAATTCAGTTTTGTCAAGGGTTGTTTTATACATCATAGGATGTATTTCTCACCTCTACCCACTAGATGTCAGTAGCAACCTCCCCCCTCCACTCACACCCCTTTCTCCAATCTGTCTATTCCCACCACCTGCAAGGTATGAAAACCAAAATCACCTCCAGGCTTGGCTAAATTGCTGGCTGAGAACCAGGACAAGAAACTTCATAATTACCACCGTCTTTGCCACCATATTTCTACTTCACTTTTTTTTTAAGTAGTCTACTGTATGGATTATTCCAGGATTTTTAATTAATGTTTTTTTCAATAACTTTCTTTCCTCACATATACTGGCACAATTTGTCTAACAAAGAAAGTAAGGCATCTCTAAATCTTGTTGTTATTATTATTTCTTACCTCTGTTTAGCCCTTTACCACATCTATGTAGTTACATCATCTTATTTGATTCTAGCAATCAACAAATGAGGTGAGATTGAAAGATTATAACTTTTCACAGATGAGTATATGAATATTTATATGGTTATATGCCCACATTCTTACAGCTAATAATGGGTAGAATCTTAATTCACACTCACATGTACCCTGGCTAAAAAAAATCCTGTGTTTTTCTACAAAATTATAATATTTAATGTGAAAAAAGAGGTAAGTATATTTAAAGCACAACACCTTTTCTCTTTGAAGCTGTTCGAACAATAATGGTAACACAGCAGTAGTTGGAGACCTGGGATTTGGAGGTCTACAGAACCTTAACTTCTTAACTCAGCATTTATTAGCCAGGATGTTTTAGATAGTCTGCTTGCACTCTGAGAATTTCCTTCATAGTTCAGGAAATGTAGAGCAAGATATTGCAAAAGCCACCAGAAGTCCTAGAGATTAGCCTAGCCAGAGGAGAGTGCACAGGTTTTGAAGTCAGATGGACCTGCTGCATGAGTCATTCCAGCAGGAAGCAGATGACACCTTCCAACTGTCTGACCTCTTGCTCATGAGTGGAAACAACTAAAACTTAATTTCTTTAAGTCAAAAAAACTGAAGCCACAGTAGGTGAGTTGAATTGCCCAAGGCCTTATGGTGAATTCTGTGCAGAAGGGAGACAATAGCAGAGCTCACTTCCCTGCAGAACTGTTTCAAATGGAGGAAGACTAATTTGTGCATCTGGAACATACCATAAATGGATATAGTTTGGATTATAGGCAGATATCTAAGTTTCTGAGACAGGTCTCCGGTTTTTTAATTGGGTTCACCCAAGCATCTTAGGGGATTTGTTTAACTAAATTCCAGCCTCATTAAGGCTACAGAAACGCCATGCTCCTGGAAGGAACTTAGAAGTATGGTAGACATGGAAAATACATTAAAGGCAGGTTTTGCAGTGGGCTCATCACACCTGCTCCTGAGCTTGGATAAATGCAAGGCTTTCCCAGGAGAGGGGGCTCACACTGTACCTCACCCCATAGTCTTGATATTCTAATGAGCTGGTAAAAGGTATCTGTAATTATTGAGACCCTTAGTACATTTGCCAGGATAAAGGCTTTCCAAGTGTATTTCTCTGGCAGAATTCGGAACAAGAAAATTGTCTCTGCCTGCATTGCTGTGAAGCGCTGAACTTGGGACAAGAGGAAATAGGTCCAAATATTAGCTCTGTGGCTTATGAGCATGCATGGCCTCTGTTATCTGCCCTCTCTGGGCCTCTGTCTCTTCATCAGTCAAATGGAAATGAGTACCCTTCCATGTCTCCATAGTTACAACAAAGATTGCTCTCACAGATGGTAGGGAAAAGCAGTGTGAGACTGTGCAGGTCTGGACAATAGCATCCTTATTTCCTTCACCTTGCAAAGTCCATTTTGCTATCAGTTTTCATACCATGCCCTCGACAAGTGCATGGGGTTAGGAGAAATGCTTTCCCCAGTCTACCAGGAAAATGACTATAGTTATGGGATGGCTCTAAAGTGGTGTGGAAATGGTTTGATGGGTCCTTCCATCTCAAGGGGCAATTTATGTCATATTATAAATTGCGCAAACTGAGTATCATCACTAAAGAATAACTATAATAAAACCAAATGCAATATGGATAAAGCCATTCCCTATGATTACTTTATCTTATGTAATGCCCTTGAATTTTCACTTCTACTTCCTTGGAACCTTTTCACCATGATCAGCCTCAGCATAAGCCATTTGTCATATCATTAGGGAAGGGGATTGACATGACCTGGGCATTGTCCATTGGATTCTAATACTGGGTATGACTTTAACCCTCTCCTCTCTTCTCATGATCCCTGAAGCTCTACAGGAGAAATGACAAATCATAATTTTCTCTTCTCCAAGGATCTCAGATCAGGGAAAGCCTTGGTTGCCTGTCCTGGTTTCCTCATTAGCCCCTGTTCAAGCAAATTTAAAGGTTTCTCATTCCTCATGTTTTATTTGCCTCTAAGCATCCTGACACATTTGATCAGAAAACTCAGCTTACATATATTTTTTGAAGACCTTTATCTGCTTACAGTCCTCTCCCAGACTCCTCCTCAGCTCACCTTTTCCCTGAGTGGTATTTATAAATGCCTCATCATTTGAGGCATTAGGAAAATACCCCACTAGCTTCCTCCTCCAGACCAGTTCCCTAATAGAATATTTTTTCTTCCTTCTCCCACTGCCTTGAATAGAGTGTTTCTCAAACTTTTTTCTATGGGTCTCTTCAGGAAGACCAGAATGTTTTCTTATTCACACACTCATTCATTTGTGCATACATTCATTCATTTATGCATTCTGCTGCATTACTGAATAGCCAGTGTAAGAGAAGCATTCTGTTAAGATTTGGGGTATGGAGGTAACTAAAACAGATGCAGTCCCTGTTCTCATAAGATTTGCAGTCTAATGGGGGGAAAGTCAATTTAAAAATCCCTCAAAAGTGATTTAATTGTCATTGTAGTAAGTGCTAAAAATAAAAGCTAAGCCATCTTGGGTACTAATTATGTGACAGGCACGGCTCCAAGTGTTTTATGCATATTAATTCATTTAATGCTCATAACAACTCTTTGAGGGAGTTAAAAGAGGAAAAGATTAGAGCCCTTAAAATCTGAAGGGCACAGACTCCTTTGGTAAATCCAGGAATATTGGAACGGGGGTGAGATGAGATGCTAAGAGTTTACATGGTTGCTATTTATGAAGAACCTATTGTTTACCAGGCTTTATGCTCTGTACTTCACAGGCCCTGAGCCTCCGCAATAGCACCATGAGGATCACTATTGTTATTTTAAGGATGGAGAGAATGAGATATAGAGAAATTAAGCCACTTGTCTAAAGTCACACATTTTGTGAATGGTAACTGAGACAGCAGGGCACGTGTGTTTGACCCCAAGTCCAGGCTCTTACCCACTGTGCAAACCTGTGAAAAGTTGATAAAAAACAGTCCTCCTACTGTTTATGTCCTGGTAAATATTGGTAGAGGGAGGAAAAGAGGTTCGTTTTCATGTGTATCTGAATAAGGACCACAATAATCCCTCCTGGAGATAAAGTGGAACTTTATAGGGACTGGGAGAGCGGAGTCCTTAGTCCTTAAGCATATTTCCAGAAAACAGCTTCCTGTTCAAAGAGTGGACTGTGGACCAGCAGCATTAGCCTCATCTAGGAGCTTATCAGAAATGCAGAGTCTCAGGTTCCACCCAACCTACTGAGTCTCAGAATCTGCTTTTCAATGACCTCTAGGTCATTTACATGCACAGGTAAGTCTGAGAAGCTTAAATCTAGAACAAGTTAAAAGATTAGCTTGTTAGCCCTGATTGTGATACTAACCAATTGGTTGTTTGACTTGCCCCCATTTTCTTTTTACATATATATTTTTTTAATTTCAGATTACTATGAGGGTATATTGCTTGCATTTGTTAGGTAGAGTCCCTTTTGTAGTTATGCCCTTCACCCAGGAGGTGTGCCATGTACCCCTACATTGTGCCTGTTAGGTGAGAGCATGCCTTCCCCCTCCCTCCTACCCTCTCCCCTATCCCCCTTCCCTCCTCCCTCATTTCCCCAACTTGAATTTCATTGAGTTTTTGCTCTTGTGTGGGTGTGTACTTTTATCTCTACTGCAGTGATTTTCAAAAGCTGGGAGAATTTTTAAAGATCATTAATTAAATTATTTTCAAAAGAAGCGCAGTAAGTATATTATTTTTTGACTTTTTTTTTATCAACATAATTTAAGTGTGCTATGAGATAAAGAAAAGGTTGAAAAACACTGGTCTACTGGCTTCATATTAGCATAGTGTACAGTGGATGCCTGCTTTTCCATTCTTGTGATTCTTTACTAAGGAGAATGTTCTCCAACTCCATCTAGGTAAACAAAAAAGATGTAAAGCCTCTGTCTTTTGTTATGACCTGCCCACATTTTCTTTGTTCTACCTCAGACCCTCCTCACAGGGTGGGGGTATGGGACAGTCAGGAACCTCAGTCCCCTCAGAAAAGTCCTGACCCATTGTGAAGGAAGATTTTGTAGAAGCTTAGAGACTCTCTTTTACCTCTAGAATCAATCTCTCACAGTGTGGTTTAAGGATCACCCACATCAGAATCACTTGGGGATTTTATTAAAAAACGATATTTAGGCTCAGCACCCTTAGCACAGTGGTTAGGGGCGCCGGCCATATGCACCAGGGCTGATGGGTTCAAACCCAGCCCAGGCCTGCTAAGCAAAAAAAAAAAAAAGATGTTTAGATAAAAAGCTGCCTTCTTTGAATGGCAATGAATGCCAAGATAGGATGTAATAATGTCTTCAAACCACAAGAGAAAATGGCTGTCAGATGAGAATTGAATATTCCTCCTAAGGTATTTATCTAGAACAAGTGTTTAGTAAAATCATTATCATACAAACACTAAATCACATTTAAATCTTAACATTTAACTCATTTCCTTTTGGGAGAGACTATCACTGTGGCATATGTACTTTGGATCCACCTAAACACTGGATTCAAATTCTTGCCGTTTTTACCCACTAGCTGTGTGTCTCAACTGAGTGATTTACATGTTTGAACCTCAGTACCCTCATCTTCAAAATGAGGAATGAATTCTTGCCATTGAGGGGAAGAAGGAGCTGTTGAAGTTTCTCTATAAAGCACTTAAGCGTGTGGCACATAGTACTACAGCAAATAAATCATGACTGGTATTATTGCTTGTTACACAAACTGAAATTTCACAAAATCATTACTCTCAAATTATCTGTTATCATGTTATAATGGATAATCATAAACAAATTATCTTATAAGTAGAAACCTACTTCATCTGAATAACTATTGAAGTAATGTTTAATTTAGCATATAGAGTTTGTTACTTCATTCAGTCAATAAATGTTTATTAATACTCTATTAAGTGCCAGGAGCTTTCTCTGGGCACTGGGAATATAACAGTGTCATGCGCTATTCAGAGGGGTGGGATTGGGGACAATAAACAAATAATAGAAAATGTTAGATCATGGCTCGGTGCCTGTAGCTCAAGTAGCTAAGGCACCAGCCACATACACTAGAGCTGGAGGGTTTGAATCCAGCCAAAACAATAATGACAACTACAACCAAAAAATAGCTGGGCATTGTGGTGGGCGCCTGTAGTCCCAGCTACTTGGGAGGCCAAGACAAGAGAATTGCTTAAGCCCAGGAGCTGGAGGATGCTGTGAGGGCGACCAGGGCGACAGCTTGAGGCTCTGTCTCAAGAAAAAGAAAATGTTAGATCATGATAAGCACTGTGAAGAAATATAAATTAGGTAAAAGACATAGATGGTTCTTGTCAATCCATACTTTTTTTTAAAGGAGCTGAAGTTTATTTATGAGGGCTTATTTTTTTTTTTTTTTTTTAGTTTTTGGCCAGGGCTGCGTTTGAACACACCACCTTTGGTGTATGGGGATGGCGCCCTACTCCTTTGTGCCACAGGCTCCGCCCATCAATCCATACTTTAATAAAGTGAATTAAATAGGAAATTTATCAGGGAAGCTTGCAGAAAAGTTTTGGAAATAGCTATTTTCATCTTAGTGAGTTTTTGGATTTTCTCTATAGGTTTTCTTTAAAATGAAGAGTCATAGTATTTGAAAAAATTGATCAAAGCTTGAAGACCCTGGTGCCACCTCTACCATCTTCCCCCAGAATGTGCAAACATCATATGTTTGTGGTGCTTAATACTTGACATTCATACATCATTCCACGTGATACTAATAATAACCCTATGAAACAAACAGAGATTAGTTACTTATTGTGTTTTCCATCAAGTGAGGAAAACCATGGTTCAGAGAGGCCATTCTCAATTGATCAGAATTTATCACTGGACAGAAGTGATGTGGAAACTCAGGCCCAGGTCTTCTCAAATGCAGCCTGGACTCTACCACAAAGGGCCTACAAAGCTTTCTATAAGAGAAAGATAAGGTCTCTGGAGTAGTGAGGGCTCTGCGTGGTGTTATTATGAGGATTTGTTGGGAGTTATTTTAGGCTTAAGCTATTGCCTTTGTCCAAATATAAAGGTATTAAAAATGAAAACAGAATAAATGATACAAAGTTAAATGGAATTCATGAGATATGAAGCATCAACTTCAAGAAAATTTTAGATATATATAGAAAATTTGTTAGGCTATTATGGAATTGTCTAAACTCAACTCTACTTAAGTTTTAGAGCATTTATCCCAAATAAGATCTCTTTTAATACTTTCTGATTTAAATTTTGGAACAATTGTATTCTTATTGGCTCAAAATTGAAATTATATTTTGGCGAATTCTACCAGCTATAGGTCTAATATGTGCTTTGGAAATGTAACATCTCTTCTTCTCATTCTCCCAGTAGTCCACAGACAATGCTATGATCTAATAATTGAAATATTAGAGCCATATGTTGAAGGAAAAAGATGTCATATCTAATTATTATAACTCTTCCAGCACAATTAGAACACAACTGGGCATCAATAGAGAAGTATCCAGGCCTGGATTCTGTAAAAGAATGGGCCCATTCATTTTCTAGTCATATTAGATTGAGGTTAAAGCTCACATTACACTGTTCAAACTCCACAAGGAATTATTTCTACAGTGAAATTATGACTTTTATACTATCATGATTAATCATGCATATGTTCTTTCTGTTTCTCTCTCACACACAGAGCCCTATTTTCCTCCCAATTGCATTTAGCATGTAAAATTTGGGAAATTTTATATAGCAATACAAATAGTTAAAGAGGTAGTACAAATGGTTTTCTCATGAATGTGGCCCCAAAGTTCTGATGTGGCAGATGTTTATCCCAAAATGTGTCAACTTAAGTATAGTTTAATATTGTCAGTTAAAAGGAAATTAGTTCAAAACTAATACAGGAAGAACTGCCTTTTATTTCTGTCAGAGTTGGTAGTCCAGAGAAGCTCACCTCTTTCTTGGGAGGCTCTCAGCCATGCCCTCTCCTGGGCTGTCTTATGGGGCAATCTGCACGAGTATTAAGGAGGTTCTGTTCATGGTCTTGTTTGCTCGGTTCTTCTTCTTCTTTCTTCCTTCTTCCTTCTTCTTTCTTCTTTCTTCTTTCTTCTTCTTCTTTTTTTTTTGAGACAGAGTCTCACTTTGTTGCCCTCCATAAAGTGCTATGGTGTCATAGCTCAGAGCAACCTCAAACTCTTGGGCTCAAGCCATCCTCTTGCCTCAGCTGCCTATGCAGCTGGGACTACAGGCGCTTGCCACAACCTGCTATGAGCCTTTTGTGTCTCCTCTCCTCAGGTAAAAACTAACTTCTTGACCTTTCATTGCTTTCTCTTTGTGCAAACCCTAACTTCTCAAAGATAGTTTTCAGTTGCAACCAGTTAAGTTTTTCATTCTAGTAACTCCATTCTACTGATTTCAGATTTCCACTTACAGTAACTTTGTATTGTTTCCTTTTTATTCCTTAAGGTTTTAGCAAGTAACTGTTTTTCTCCCTGGAACTTTCTATAACATCTATGTCTCACCAATAAGCATAGCACCAAGAAGTATAGGGGGTTCATTTTATGGAGCTCTTGGGTGATTTTTCTTGCAACTGCTAAAATAAATTAGGTCAAAATAAGATTGACGAGATCTTCAAGTGCTTCAACATCTAACAAACTGACTTTATTAACTAGAAAACAGAGAAAAGTGAAGAAGAATCCCAGATTAAGAAAGTAATTAAAATTGAACACTTAGTGAAGGATCAGAAGTTGCAGTGGAGCAAATTCTAATTTGTATTACCTACAAAGCACAAAGTCCCCTGATGAATTGCACAGACCCACAGAATTAAAGCCTATCATACACATTGAATATTTAGCCAACTTTTGTTCAGGAAGGTGGAGGTCTCTACTTCCTCATCTGAGTTCATGCCCACAAATGTAAGATACATAATTACCTTATTTGGGCTGATGCTTTGGGTATTACTAATAGCAACAGACATGATAAACTTGATATTGTTACTTGAAATGGTGGGATTTTTCAACATCTTATGAATTATTCTCTCCCTTCAATATCAATTAATTTTCTTTGTACCTTTTCTCCTCCTAATCCTTACCTTTTCTCCTCCTAATTCACCTATTGTGAAAGTTTAGGTATTTGGGACACTAAAGTTTGTTTGCTTTTGAGACATAATGAAGTCATTTGAGTTGTTATTGTATTTAATAAAGTCTCGAGAAATCTACTGACAAGATTGTTTCCTCTTTGAATTTATGTGACTTACTTTGATTGTACTGCCCTTGCTTCTCCTTCTGGATACTCTGTTGGAGTTGACCTCTGAGTTAGCTTTTGCTTATAACAAACAGTCCCAAAATTTAATGTCTTGAAACCACACCATTTTTGTAACTCACGACTCTGCAGGTTAGCAGTTTCTCCTGAACTCATCTGTAGAATACCTTCTGATCTTGTTTGTGCTCACTCAGGTATCATGTTCATTTTCTGATTAATACCCTTTCTTTCTAAGGGTTAGCTGCCTGTTAACTAGAAAAATGGGAATAACTGGGCTACTTACCTCTCTTTGTCCAATGTGCTAGCCTAGGTTTCTTCTCACAGCAAACACCTGGTTCTAAGCAAGTGAACAAGCTGTAGTATCTCTAAAGGCTTAAGTTTGGAACTCAAAGAATGTCACTCTTATCTCATTCTGGGGACCAAAGTAGATCACAAACTGATCTCAGATTCAAAATGCAACTCTACCTTGTGGTGAGAGGACTGCAAAGTATTATAGTCATTTTTCCTATCTATCCAGTACTCAACCACCATCTCTATGAGTCCAGTCTTCCTACCTCATTTCCAAAGCACATACACTTGTTTAGATCAATCTCACCTGAGTTTAGACCTCTTCAAATTTACACTTATTCACAATAGGCCTATGTGTTATCTCTCTTTCCTCACAACCTATTTCTCTCAGTAAAATTACCAGGCTTTTAATTGAAAGCTTTGTTATTCACCTTACATTCTCCTCTCCCCACTTTTTTTATAACCCAAACCACCAAATCCTATGATAATCCTTCTGAAGTATCTCTTGATTGCTCCTTCACCATCACTTAGCTTTCTCCTTGATCTCTCTGCCTCTAGTTGTCCTTTCATTCTAGACAGCCCAATGCACTCCCTTCCAATGAATCCCACATACCTCTTTTCTTTTCTGCTTTAGACCTTTCCATGGCTCTCCAAGTACCACTACATCAAGCTCAATCTTCCCTGACAGATGCACTTTCTGATTTGGCCCCAGCCTACTTGTCCAGATTTACTTCCACTATTCACTAATTTGGGTTTTCACACCTCGGTGAAATGAGGCACTTCACTAGCCCCAAACACTATACAGTTGCTTCTGTTCCTTCATTCACACCATGTTTTTCTTCATCCCTTTTGACTTTTAAACTTTAATCAGGACTCAGACTAATTTCTCACCTTCTTGTTGTTCCATTATGTATTTAGACAGCATTATACATGGCTTATCATGTAATTGTGTTTAATCCTAAATTATCCCAACATTCACATGCTTTAGTGCCGTCTCCTCCAGCAAAGTCTGAGTTTCTTGAGAGTAAAGAAACACATCACATCTTCCTTGTGGATTATCCAGGTCTCATTAAGCAGGGAAAGGGAAAAATAGATATTCAACAAAAACTTACATCAAATTAAACCTCTAATTTTGTTTAATCACCTGCCTTGTGAATATAACTTTTCCTATCATTTTAAGAAGCAAAAAAGCTATGTGATTTATTAAGTTTCCACAGCTTAATACATATAGGTCCAGGATGAAAATAGGGGTCCCTAAACTCTGAACTAAATCTGCAAACTTACATGGACTCTATGTTCTCTTAATCCCAACAAAATGATTTCCATTTCTTTACTACATAGGAAAATACTGCACTCCTACGTCCAACAAAGTCATCCTTGACATTTCTCTTACCCACCACCATCCAGTTCAGCACTAAATCCTGTCAATTTTGCCTCCACAATATCCCTCAATCTGTCTTCTCTTCATCTCCATTTTCATCTCTCTCTCTTCCTTGGATTATTGCAACCTCGCAGAAAAGCTCTCACTGTTTTGTACTCTTCTGCCCACCCACACTTTCCTCTAAGCCATCCTCCACATAGCAACAAGAGTGACCATCTCCAAATTTAAGTCCACTCAACCTGCTTAACACATTCCAGTAAATTCTCCTTGCTGTTAGGCTAAAGTTAATGTCCTTAACCAGGTCCATAAAACTCTGTAGTATCTAGAGGCAGCCCCTGCCTGTCTCTCCAGATCACCTCCTCCTATCATGCCCCGTATATCACTGCTTTATTCAGCTCTGTTCCTCAAGTACACCAGGCCCCATCATTTAAAGGTACCATTCTCTCTGCCTGAGCCCTCTTCCCACCTTGACTGCCTTTCATCCTCTCCTATACATTCTTCAGTCAACTCAAATTGTTTTTGTGGTTATTTAATAAATGTCTGTCTCCTCCATCAAACTATAAGCTCCTTGAGGCCATAAAGCCTCTTTGTTTTTGCTCTTTAATGCATTTCAGTGCACTTCAATGAACATAGCAGTGTCTAATGCATATTAAATACTCACTAAATAACAAATACTTGATTGAGAAAATGGGTGAACAACTAAATGTATGAATGAATAATCATCTATGTCTCATCCTGTGTTCATGCATAAATATGTATGATACATAATTTATGTCCCCAAGAGCCTATATTCTCATTAGGAGGGGCAGGTGTGTAAATTATTTAGTGTGGAGGATCCAGTAGAAGCTGAAAGACAAAGGGATAATTTTTTCCTTGTGGTGGAGGGAAGGAAGAATAGAGAATGTATATTTGTTTCTTCTTTCTGCTATAACAAATTGCAACAAAGTTAGTGCCATGCCTTGAAACAACACACATGTGTCTCACAGTTGTGGAGGTCAGAAGTCCTAACATAAAGGCTTAAGCAGGGCTGCATTTCTTCTGGGGGATCTAGGGAAGAATCCTTTTCCAGCTTCTCAAGGCTGCCTGCATTCCTTGCCTCATGGCCTCTTCTATCTTTCAAACCAATAGCCTGGTTCAGACATCTTTAGATTTTTTTTTTTTGCCTCTCTCTCTCACTCTCTCTCTGACCTCTGTTCATGTCATCATCTCCTTCTCTGACTGACCCATCTGCTTCCTTCTTATAAGGACCCTTGTAATTTCACTGGACCCACCCTGATAATCCAAAGTCATCTCCCTCATCTCTCAGCTCCTTATCTTATCTTAATTTAATCGGCAAAGATCCTTTTTATCATGTAAGGTTAATTGCATAGTAGAACCCCTTCCCCAGAGGGTTTCATTATTCTATAATTTAGCATAGAACAATAAAAGAATGATGAAAGAATAGCTTCATGGAGAAAGTAGCACTTGAACAGAGCTTAAAACAGAAAGATGAGCCAGGCACTCCAGGCAAACACAACAGCGTAAGTGAGGGCTTATAGGCAAACAATGGCCAAGATTGTTTGGGAGGGAAGTCGTAAATAATTTGTTGTGCACTAAAGACAATGAGAGGTCAGACTAGACAGGGAGTCAAAGACCTGAAGAAAGAGCCTCAGATGCTGTGCTAAGGCAGTTAGACTTCATCTGGCAGGCACTGGAGGACCACTGAAGGTAAGGAGAGGTAACACAGGCCTACTCACATTCTGGAAAGACAGCCCTTGCAGCAGCATGGAAGCCTGGATGTTTAGGACAAATCTGGAGGCAGGTACAGCTGATAAGACCCTGCCTGCACTCTGGACAAATGATGATAGTGGCCTGGGCCAGGACACTAGCAGATGAATAGAGAAATGTACACCACTATAATCAATATTATGATCCCAGAATCAATAAAGCTAAGTGACATAATGCATGAGATGAAGGAAAAGGATACAGGATGAAGTTTGGCTTTTCATTTTGATGGGATGAAAGGTGGTACCGTGATTGCCTTTGGGCATATTTGAAAAGAAACTGTCACAGGACTTCTAGGAGATGCCCTAAAAGGAACATAGACTTCAGATGCTCATTGAACGAAGTATACTGATGCCACAACAGATCAGAAATTCTCACAGTGCTTGGTAAATGGGTTTGTTTTTTTCATTTCTAATGTTTCATTGGACTTGCAGAATTAAGAAATGAGAACATTATAATCATCATAATCATTAAAGAGATATGCTTCCTATAAAGCAAGCTCTACAGTTACCCAGCTTTTCATACCTCCCTCTGGCATGTGTCTACCAGTTCTTTTTAGGGAACATAAGCTCATCAACTGATAAAAGCCAAAGGCAGGAGCCTCCTCCTTTTACTCAAGCAAGTCTGACACCTTTTTACATCTTTGTCCTGACCTTTTTCTGAACTTATCTCAAATCATCTTTTCTAATCCTCTTCCCCCAAACCACTGGCTCTATTGGGGATTTGGATTCCATCCCAGCATCTGCCAAATACAATGGTGAGGCTCAGCCTCATCCTTCATTCCTGATATCAGCATGACTCCAGGTTCCTCCAAGTTCTCACCCTAGCATCAGGCTCTGCTTATCTTTACCTCAAGGTATGGATGATGTTCAAGGCAAGGAGGGTGACTCTGTATTTGGCTAAGCACTCAGGTCAAGTAGTTACAAGATTAACTCCAGCCTTTGCTACTTGCTGTGTGGTGTTACAGAAGTTGCCATGTTATGAGCCTCAGTTTTCCCAACTGTAGAACAAGGATAGTACCTATCTTACAGGTATGTCAGAAGATCATTTGAGCTAATGGATGTAAAGCACTTTCTTCAGAATGTAAATAGAATTATGCATAGTACATGCTCCCTGACCATTAGTTATTCTTTTGATTGAATATTTTATTATTAAAAATTACTATAGAGTGATTCATTAAAAAAATAGCAAACAGATTTCATGTGATATATCCAGACTCCTCACCAAGGCCTTCTTGAACTTACCTTAAGCCTCATCCCATGTTCTTTTCCTGGCCCATTGCAGCTGCCGTAATTTTGATTCCTTTCCCCAAACATAAACAAGTTATTCTTCTCAAAATTACTTGCCCAAGAGTCTCCTTCTGTCCATCTCTAGTGCTTTCCAAGGCTAGCACTTTCTTGGTCTTTCAGGCCTGAGTGGCATTCTCAAAGTGGGTTTCCCTGTTCACCTTATGAGAAGACCCCACTATTGTACATGCTTGTATTTCAATTTTCTTTATCATAATTTTGTATTTATTTGTTTTTATATATACACAGGTGCACACAAATACCCTGTGTATGTGGATATATATTATATATAAATATATATGTGTGTGTGTATATATATATTCACCTGTACAATGCCTGCTACTTAGTATCTAGTCAGTAAATATTTGCATTTAGAAAATAGTCATTGTTGTATTTTAAGAAAAATGTCTGTGTACCTCTGATAAAATGACACTGGAAAAAGACTGTCCTAAGAAGCACTATAGATCAAATAAACCCTTGAATTCAGTGGTGTGAATTTATATTCATTAGCCTCTAATTTAGGTCACTGAGTTATGCTTTATTCCCAGAACACAGGGTACCAGTTTCCTAGAGTCCCTGATAACAGAAGTCATGGAAAGGTGTCCTTCCTAAATTGTACATTGATATAAAACAACTTGAGACTTCTCTTCTTCACGTGATGATTTCCTCTCACATCTCTTGTGACTAGGGAGAGATGAGAACATCAGACTGGAAAATGATTCTTTGCACACTTCCACGTGCATCTGTTAAAATATGCATCCATAACCAATCTCTGTAAAGGTAGTCAAAAAACCGTAAGGTTTCTGTGCTCTCAGTCAGCCTCTGGGAAGGGGAAGGGTGCTTGAGAAGGCATCCAGGTCCAGGCCATCAGGAAAATGAGTGGAGGATGGGCTCCTCTGCTCTCAAGAAACACGATCTTGCTGCCACTGAGTCAGTGCCTCCGCCCCTGCTAATCCCTACCCTGAGAGAATTAGAAAGCAATTCAATGCCACGCATAGTTATTGAGGTCTCACATTTGTCAACAGGTTTCCCAGAGGGGTTCTGCCACTTCACTTTCTTCTATAGTGAAGGGAACAAGTTATAGATAAGTCACTTTACTGTGGAATATTTTGTAGTTTACCTTTGCAGGGACATGCTTTTAATTTGTGTTATGTCTTTTCTAAGAAGTAGTCTGCCTCAAAAATCCAGGTACTTGATTTTCTTTCTTTTTTTTTTGTTTCCTTTACTTTGTTATTTTTTATTTAGTTATTTATTTTTATTTCAGATTAATACGAAGGTACAAATGATTAGGTTACATTGTTTGCATTTGTTAGGTAAATTTCAAGTTGTAGTTGAGCCCTTCACCCAAGGGGTTGTGCTATATACCCTTTCATTGTGCCCATTGGGTAAGAGCTTTCCAATCCCCTCTGTTCTCCCCTTTCTCTCCTCTCCCTTCCCCCCACTTGAATTTAATTGTGTTTTTTCCTCCTGTGGGCATGTAGTTATTTATTATTGGTCTCATAATAGTATTAAGTACATTGGATAATGGCTTTTCTTAATAAAAGGGGTTCTGGTGCACATGGAAATTACAGAGAAAGAATTTGTGACATAATTCTAAAGGGAGTTAATTTAAGGTAAACATTAAAGAAAACTGGAAATTGTGAAATAAGAAACCTAAGTGGGAGGTTGGCCCTGGAAAGTGCTTTGAAAATAGTTGCTTGAGAAGTAGCTGTAAAGGTATGTGAGGAGGATGTCTTAGAAGGAGGTAGAGATAGTTTGTCACCAGCTGTGGCACCTGATAAATTGTGCTTCTCTGTAAGAGCAGTGGTTCTTAGCCTGAGGTCCTGGGATTTCTGGGTTAGTTTATTAGAAAGCCCTGTGAGGTCTCAAAATCTATGGAGTCTATATGACAATTTTTAAGCATATGTGCAATTGAGAATAGTTTCATGAGTTGTTGCTCAAGGGGTAAACTGAGGTAAAATTCCAGCTCCTAGGTACGCCTCATCTCATCCCATTAAAGCTTTCCCAGATGACCACTATCAAATGTTCCCCCACACAAGTTATTCCAACTTCCAAGATGACCTCCCACCTTGGAATGTTGTAATTCAACAACTGTAACTGTTATTTATTTTTACTTCTTTTCCCTTGTATGTCTTCAAATTGTACATAGATACCTGTTTTCCCTAACATTTAGTTCTACTATTTCCTTCTAGACACTTACTTAAGCACTTCTGGTGGACACGCCTGGCAAAGTACTTTGGTATAAACTTGTGAGTTTCACTCTGTTTAGAGTGAGAGAAGGGATCCATTTCCATTAATTCAACAAATTAATATTAAATTCCTATTGTGAGCTATGCATTGGGTTTACTTTGATGTAAACTGTCATGTTGTTTTTTGTTTACCTTCCTCAGAGAATTTTTCCTTTCACATTTTTTCCTACTTTTTAACATATTCTTGCTGGCTAAATAAAGCTTTGCTCTGGGTGTACTTACCCTCACTGGGAAGATTAATTTACAGATACTCCCACAGTATGGAGTTGCAGAGACAAACAAGCGATTATCCCTACCTCAAAGGGCTTGTAAACAACTTGGAAAATAATGGCATTGTGCAATTTTGCAATTCTTTTTTGTTTTTGAGACAGACTCTCACTCTGTCACCCTGGATAGAGTGCTCTGCCATCATATCAAACTCCTGGGTTCAAGTGATCCTCTTGCCTCAGCTTCCCAAGTATCTGGGACTACAGGAACCCATCACACTGCCCAGCTAATGTTTTGGGGTTTTTTTTCTATTTTTAGTAGAGACAGGGTCTTGCTCTTCCTTAGGCAGGTCTCAAACTCCTAAGCTCAAGCAATCCATCAGCCTTGGCCTCCCAGAGTTCTAGGGTAAGCCACCAGGCTGACAATTCTTAATTGTTTTGTTTTTACTTAAGTTCTTTTTACCTTCTCAGTAGGTGTTCTGGGGTTTTTACCCCAATCTCCTCCTTCACTTCCATTCATTAGAAGATCTTGCTTCTTCATTTACTGATAAGATTAAGACCCTTCTATAATAAACCTTCAATTTCCCTTTTTTCCAACTCAGTATCACTCCGCTGAGCTCTATCCAATGCTTCCTTCTTGACTCTTAGGAGAAAAATCATTCCTCGTGTTCATTAAACACACATTTATTGGGCAACTACTTTCCCCTTGTATTTCTGTTCCTACATCTTTCAGCTTTCTCTATCTCATGCAGATAGCTTCCTTTAGAATTATGTTATTATTTCTTGCAGAATTGTCTTTGGTTCCCATGAACAAATAAGATGGCACTGATGGTATTTTAACATTGCTAGGTGTGTTTAAAAGTAAGATAAGTTTAATTGGGGAGCCAAAAGAAAAATTTTTCAAAAAAGGTCAGTTGTTCAGTTATGGGCTGCAGGCTCTTGTGCAGTGCTAGAGTTGATGGGATAATATTTATGTCTATGAAGTATGGAGAATCCTCAAAGAACCCAAATTAGACCTCCCATTAGACTCCATGATCTCATTACTAGGCATCTACCCAGAAGGAAAAAAGAACATTTTATCATAAGGATATTTACACTAGACTGTTTATCACAGCTCAATTTACAATCACCAAAATGTGGAAACAACTTAAATAACCAGCAGCACAATAATGGATTAACAAGTTGTATATATGTATACCATGGAATATTATTCAGCCATTTACAAAAATGGAGACTTTACATCTTTTGTATTAACCTGGAAGAGATGGAACACATTCTTCTTAGTAAAGTATCATAAGAATGAAGAAGCAAGAATCCAGTGTACTCAATTGTAATATGAAGCCAATAGATGGTCTAATAATATACACCCACATAAGAGAAAAACTCAAATCAGTTCAAGGTGGGGGGTGGGAGAATGTGGAAGCAGGAAGAGGGCAGGAGGGAGGGGGAGGGGGCGTGTGCTCCCACTTAATGGGCACAATGTTAGGGTGTATGGCACACCTCTTGGGGGGACAAAATTATAAGGGGGATTTTACCTAACAAATGCAAACATTGTGACCTAATTCTTTGTACCCTCAATTAACCTGAAACAATTAAAAAAAATTATGTCTGTGCTTATCAGCATGATCTATAAAAACTCTTTTATCATTAATACTCAAAAATTAAAATGAATAGTTTAAATAATAATTTAATATATTTTATCATCTCTTGGATGTTATCACTAAAAAGACATTATTGAAAGGGGGAGATTTTTATCTTATTGCCTAAGAAATAATGTCCTTTACATGGAATGTATAACCCTTTAGTCTTTGGTGATTTTTCATCTCATTAACCATGATGAGGAAAAGCAGCTCTTACCATGAGACAGAACTGAATGAGTCCTTAGCCCAATCAATAAAAGGTTATTGAGAAAGTTCTTTTGTTAAAGAAAACAATAATTTTATTCTAAGTCTTGCATTATTGTAGTAATAGAACAGAGGATTCCTTATGTTAAAAAGTGTTACTCTTGGAAATTTCAATTAATATTCTTTAAAACACATGAAAACAGTTTACATATATAACAACTATATGGAAATTTGTCCACACACATATATATTGATTTGCTTATAACATGATTATAGATTGATTTATAACATGACCCCAATTTTTAAAAACTTTTAATAGTGTAAAATTTCAAATATATATAAAGAAACAAGAAAATATTATAATGAGCCTTTGCTGCCTTACTTGCCTACCTCCAACAATAATCAACTCATTGCCAATATTGCTCCTTCTATGCACTCACCTTTCTACTCTCTCCAGGCACATAACATCTATACCATAAATAAATTTGCATACATCTCTCAAAGGTATTTAAATCAAAACCACCACAATATCGTGTCACATTTAAAAGTAAGAAATAATTTGATGTCATCCTATATCTATACATCTCCAAATGCCTCACTTAATCTCATAATTTTTTTACAGTTTTTTTAATCTAGATTTTTAAATATCTACATAATATGACTAGTGATAAGTCTCTTAAAACCTTTTAATCTAGCTATGATCCCATCTCTAGCTCTCTCCTCTCCCCATTCTGAGTTTTTGTACTTTCTGTAGTTTGTTGTTGTACTTTATTAAACAAGGCATTTTCCCTGGAAAGCTCTCACTGTGTGGATTTTACTGATTGCATCCTAGTGGTGTCATTTTATATGTTCTTCTCTCCCCTGTTTTTTGTAAATGGATGGTTGAACATAGCTCAAATTCAGAGTTGCTACCCCGTGGATGATAAGTTTAAATGTGATGCCTATTTATACTCATGGCCTGTATTTGATAAGCCCTGGACTTTATTTTTTTTATTTAATACAAGCATGCAAAAACAAAAAAGCTCCTAATATTCTGTTAATAGAACCCTATGCTTATCTCTCATTAAGGTAAAACTGGATTTTTAAAAAAAAGAGTGGGGATGAGACAGATTTCTCTGCTCAATGATTCCTACTGTCTAGTGAAAAAACACTAATTGAATGCAGTCAATTGGTTATGGATCAATGTTTTCTTTCCTAAATAGCCCTCTGGTATTCTAAATTGTTTTATGGTTATAATACTGTCAGAAGAATTTTGAAACATGCATATAATTGTGTATAGAGATTTGAAAACCTTGCTATATTTTACTTCCTTTGAACATTTCACTGACAAATTGCATCTCTATACTGCCGGTATTTCTAGACCATGGACTTGTTTTGATCAATCTGATTCTTGACCTGGAAATCAATGTTTAAGCCTCTTAGACATGATACATGGTAATCAAATCATCTGTCTCTAACATCAAGAACTTGGTACAATATATTACTTTGATTGTATAATGGAAAAGAAACAAACCTAAAATAGGCTGTTAAGACACAGTGCAAAATATCAATCATATTAAAATAGTTTCCAAATACTACAGTAGAACTTCTAGCAGAGCAGTATATGCTAAAGAAAATAGTATATTTGTGATACAGGGTGTCCCTAAAGTCACCATACACAGGGGAGATGGGAAATTGTGGCTAAATGTACAAAATATACATTAGAAAATTTTACAAAGTATTCTCTAGATGTTGGTCACCTCTTTGTAAAATTTTAAAATGAATATTTTATAAATAAAGGTACACTTAGCTACAACTCTACCTGATGAAATATTTAAATGTTAAAAAGACACGTCAAATACACTAAAATCAACCAGAACTGAATTCCAACTGGAATTCTATTTCCCTTTCAGTGAGCCCTGGACATGGTAATCTGAGGCCTGCTCTAAAAAATAAAGCAAAGGGGAGTTGAGGATTTTGGCTTATTTTCAGTTAAAAAAAATTAATCATTCTACATTATCATGAAAGCACAGCTTCTGGCAAGGAATAGTTCATGCCTACACTGAATGATTGCTGTGTGAGCTTATCTTGCTCTAATTTTCCATCAAGCAGAAGTATGCAGTTAAGATATCTATGATTGGTGATTTTCTTCAATGCACAAAGAGATGGTTATGGCAGGAAAGAAAATTCAGAAAGTTCATACCATAATTTTACCCAGGAAAAATGTCAAGTTCAAAAATACCACCCTGGGCAAAAAAATGATAATTCACAAGACTCTCTGTAATCAGGTTTCAGAGAAATGGTCTCAGCTCTGTTGAATTTTTATTTTATCTTGTTAATCTATTATGACAAATATGAGAGAATTGGAATTCATTTCTTCAAAAGTAATTATCCTTATTTAATCTGATGAACATTGCACTTTTTACTCAACTAATGTTTGATGTTGTGCCTGAGCCATAAGCTCTCATGGTATATTTTGAAATATTTTTGCCTTAATTCTAAAGAGTGACTTTGGCAAAATATTTTATTAAATACACAGGTCAAAAATGTTCTTTTCCTTTATAATCTCTGGAAGTATAAATAATTTGAAAATACCATTGAAAATAATTCCAAAAGGGAGTGGGCTTGTTTGACTTTTCATTTTTCATCAAAAACATGAGAAACAGCACACCCATCGAATGACGGGTCTGAATTTGCCTGTTGTCTAAATTTGCAACGTTAAGAAAATCTTTTTTTTTTCAGTTACAAAAGTTACACATGCTTACTGGAAGAAATTGAAATAATGCAATAATACTTTAAAACTGAGTCTCTGACTATAAATTTCACTCCTCAATAGTAATACCTATAATATGTCAATGCTTTCTTTCTAGACTTTTTCAATATCTATAAAAACATATGTATATAATGTATAAACCTTTTCTTTTACAAAAATGCAACACATGTGTATGATACTTGGCAATTTATTGTCTTGAAATAAAATAAAATTCCTCTATCTTCCAGGGACAACTTGAAGTTTTTGCTTTCGCCTGGAGGTACCAGTTGAGGTTTTTACAGGGTTACTCACAAAAGCCTTCTGGGTCAAAGTATGATATACCATGCATGGTAGTAATCATAAACTAATGGTTAAGAAGATGTTTGGTTTATTTCCTTTGAGAAAGCCAATTATCAATAGAAGAAGTAAAACTAAAAGAAAAAGAAAGATCGGCAGAAATGGACTATTAAGTTTTAGAGGTGTTCTTCAGTTTACTGAAGGTGTCCTGTACAGACAGTGAACTGTGAGGGAAGCCACCATGAATCAAAAGCTCCTTCTGCATTGAAAAAACATCCCAACAGTATGTATTCCTTGCTTGTTCAGGGCCACTGTTGAAGCAATCACTCCTACAGACAGCTGTGTGCCCAGAAATGCTCTTTGGGGATGCCAATGATTAATGACTCATTAGCCCAAGACAGATCATAAAAAAGGAGGGACAGAGGGCTTCATCAGGAGACAGTTTGGGCCTCTTTAACTTATAAGCTATTGAATGATGGAACTGCAGGAAAGTGGGAAATCCAGCACCCCCACCTGTCAGTGGCCGACAAGTAGGCGGAGGAACTTGTCAGCCACACAAATGTAATTGGCATAACCTACTCACATCAGGCTTTTCAAAGATTCCTATCATGCCAGACTCTAACTCCCTTCTGCTGACACCTTGCAAGGCAGGAAGCTAATGCTCCTGAAGTGAAACATGTGACTACCAATGGCATCAGTTCCGATGATCAGGGCTTTCTTTTACAGGCACTTTGGCTCTCGTGTGGTGTTCTCAAAGTCAATGTGACAGACGGTGGCTCAGTTAGAAAGCCCACAGTAAATAATTCCATTGTGTGCTCCATTCAGAAAAGGCCCCTTCACACCCCTGGAAGAGCTGGGAAGAAGGAAGATAAATGTTAGGAAGGAAGATCTGAGTTTAAGCCATGACTGCTTCACTTACCAATAGACCATGAGACCCTGGCCATGCTGCTGAGCCTCAGTAGGGATTATGTTCCTATGTCAGGGGTTATTGAGATGATTAGATAAGCCAATGTTTATAATATCCTTTCTGAAGAGACTACCACACCAAGGCAAATGTAGTTTTTCTATTACTATCATTATCATCATCATGTTTATTATTTAGCTACTCAATGCCAAAATGCCCTTTTCCAAGAATTTCATTCTCTCATCTCTTGCCCATTCACTCATGTGTTCATTTACTTGATAAAATTTATGGACCACCTACAATGAGGAATACAGAGATGCCTGGCACTTGGTCCTTTTGGCAAAGCATCTGCAGATGATCTGGGGAAGTAAGACACTTACTCATCCACCAGCATCTAGTTCCACCCTCCGCCCATCCACACTTTCCATTGTGACCAGTGTGACCTTTCTGAATAGCAAATTTGTTCATCCCTCCCACATGTGCTGAAAACCTAAGCCCCCTGCAAGAGCCAGATTTCTTCACATTGGCTAAACTATTTCTGTAAAGGCCAGGTAGTAAACATGTCTAGCCTTATGGGTCATGGGCTCTCTGCTGCAAATACTTACCTCTACCATCATAGCAAGAAAGCAGCCATACATAAGTGAATAAGTGAAGCTGGATACGGCCCAGGGGCCATAGTTTTTAAATCTGTGGTAGACCATCCCTGACTCTTTTGTGCTTGCCTTTTGATCTGAGTCATTCCCTTCTCCCCAACTGACAGTGGCTTATCCAGTCATACCAACTGCACAGCCCAAAAATGCTTCACTTGCTCACTTATGTGTCTTTGACTCCCTGCTCTCTGCCTAAAACCCTTTTCTCCTCCCTCTTTACTGGACAAATCAGGCAAGCTTTCTCAGTTTCTGCTTAGCTATCCATTCCTCCAGACAGCTGTGTTTCCTCCCCTCCCTTGCAAGTTTGTGGCATATTCTCCTCTAACATGCTCCAATTCCTTCACCACACTGGAGTGCCATCGGAGTACCTGTCCCTTCACTTGTCTGTATCCCCAAATAGACAGCAAGTTCCCTGGAGGTGAGAGCAGAGCATGTCTTTATTCTATTTATTTATTCACTTTTATGGCACTCCTACTTCATGCCAAGCACTGTGCAAGGTGGTAGATATTCTGCATTAAACAAAAACAAGCCTATTGCCCTCCCTCAAGGAAGTGGTGAAACAAAATATAAGCAAGTGAGTAAATAATACCAAACAAACACAGATTTTAAAGAGCTTGATCATGCTTTAAAAAAGGGAACAAGGAGGTAGTAGTGAGGGTAGGCTGGGGTGAGAAGCCCCGTTTAAATGTTGTAGTCAAAGAAGACTTCTATTTTAAAAGGAAAAGAAAAAGTTTGAGAAGGAAGAATGAGAAGGGCCCTCCATACATACGGAGCAAGTGAGGAGAGACCTTTCAGGTGAAGGAGACAGAAAGCAGGAAGCTTCTGCAGCTGGAAGAGCTCAGCTTATTTGGATAGAGCCAGAGGGAGAAAGACCTAAGGGGAGGTGGCCAGGGAAATGTGACTTCCTTTATTGAAAGAGTCCAAGGGCCCATTGCAGCCTGAAAACTGCGAGCTGCTAACTCAGTGTATGGCAGCTGCCTTACTGGGTTTCCCAAAAGCATATCCTGAGATAACAAATTTATTTGGGAGGTGATGTTAAGAAGCACAGTAACAAGGGGGCAGTGGAACGGCAAAGGAAGAAAAGCCAGCCAAGGATGTGTCAGTGAGCAGGACGTTCCTATGAGCAAATGGGGCTCAAATGGGTCTCCTTGAGAAACTGCATTGAACACACCTGAGAATTTTCCCACAGAGGGGCGAGAACATTGCAGTTTCTTCCTGCCAATTTCCACCCCACACTGGTTGAAAGCTGTGAGTTAATTAGCTTTCCGGCATGTCTTACCCGTGCAGCTCCAGTCACAGGCTGAGCACACACATGCTGCCTGAGAAAGCCCTCAGCAGAGGGGCTCAGGTGTGTGAGGGAGGAAGCCTCTGAGTGTGTGAGGACTGTCCCTTGAAAGCTGCGGATGTTGTCATCAGGCATCAGCTGCCTCTGCCACAGTGACTAAGTAAACAAGTGAACAGGTAGTTGAATGGGAGAAGAGAGGGAGGGGGGAAGGGAAGGAGAGAGGGAGGGAGGGATACATGTAGCTGATGGAAAAGGAGTAAATCAAGGGAATAAGCCCCAAGTAGATGAAAGTTTTTGTTCCAAGGGAGTCCCTTGGTGGCAGGGCTGTGCTGGGGCACAGCTGATTGTGCCGACCTCTTTCCAGTCTAAATTCAGGGCTATTATGTTGGCAGCTTGCAATTGGCCATGGTAGAAATATTTATGCTGTGCAAATTGGCGAATGCTATAAGTCACAGCTTTATCCCTGGGAGACCTAGTTGTTAACACACTCAGCTTGGTGGTAACATGAGTTTTACTGCTTGACCCCAATTTCTCAATGCCTTTCCTGCCACTCTTCCTTACTCTTGTTTCTTCCAAGATACCCTACATGCCTACAGTTGTGTAGTAGACTTCGAGAGACATCCACTCTCTCTGACTTCACTGCGGACAGAACATCCCTACAAGTGCCATTAATCAGCCTGTCCTCCACCAACCTATTGCTGTTAACTATGACTTGCAAATTAACTAGAAGGATTAATATCATCTTTCATTGATATTCCTTATGTGGTTCAATTAGTTCAAAGGAGGGAGCTACTTGCCCTCTTTCCAGGGGAAAACCTTTGTTCTTATTAAGGGTAAAGATGTAATTCCTGCAATGGGTGATTTTGGTTCATGGATGCTTATTAAACCAGAAAATGTAGTCCAATACTTCTGTATTCTTTGACCTGGATGTATTTCTAATCAGTCCACATACAAGGGGACTCTTGGTTGGCTAATTTTGTCCATTTTGAAAGTAATTTTTTGTTACAAACAGAGCCATAGATCATCCAAGACAATAGTGAAATGAGAGTCCATTGCAGATTTATTTTGGTCTCTGAACTCAAGGGAGGTGAATGATTAGATAAGTGGTTATGATATTGATTATCTCAGAATGAGCTGAAGGGTAAGCTTTCTGAATTCGTTGAGGAGAATTGGGAACTTGAGGAAAGATGCTTTATAATTCCAGTTAAGTGGGTAAATGGACTTTTATTTTGGGTTATGCCATCAATGTCTAGAAAGGTGAGTTAGTACACTGCATTGCCAGGAATAAGGCTATGTGCCAGCTAAGGATGAACACACACACACAGACACACACACACACACACACCATGTGTTAATGTCTTTCAGCAAGTAACTCGTAGTCATTACAGTGTCCACCTCAAATGGAGACCTTTCTCTCCAGCTCCTCTTTCACCATCTTTCTACATGTCCCTCAACACATACTGTCCCCTCGGGCTTTTCTCCTTCCTCAGACTTCTAGATCTCACCTCCAGTTCTCTTTCTATCCTGCTGCAGCACAGAAAGTTATCATTATCTTCCCCTTCTCTCAGAGGAGGATGGTGCCTAGATTACCCTCATAAGGAATAGGCTTTAGTCTTGCAGAGCTGAGCATCTGTAAAACACGCAAACCTGTCTGTTTCTAACATTAAGGGCCTCTTAGAGGTCATTTGTCAAGCTAGGGAAGGTCCCTTCTTTCTACAGTGTCTTCCAAGGTCCTCCTACTAAATTCTTCAACCCCATCAAGGATAAAAAGAGGAAGGAAGAAGGGAAGGAGGGAAAAGAAGGGAGAATTTTCCTCCTTACCCGCTTCCTTCCTCTTTTGATCCTAGGAGGACCTTGGAAGGTGTTGTAAAGAGAAAGGGAGAAGGAAGGAGAGAAGGTAAAAGAAAGTCACAAGAAAGCATCCATTTGGTAATAAGCTTGCAGGTGTGACACACTCAGGAGAAGCATGGAAACCCTCAGGTCACTAAGGCACCTATGGGGCATTTCTGGGAAAAGAAGACTGGACCTTTTGGGAGTCAACCATAATTCTCACAGCCAAAAGTTGTTCTTGGTAGGGTAGAGGTGGTAGTGGTAGTTGTAGTGATAGCAGACGCAGCAGCAGTAGTGTGGGGGGTGAGGGGTGATGGAAAAGGCAAGATCCTTTAATACTGAGGGCTGTGAGCCTGATGCTTCACCTGTGTTCTCTCAGTGAATATGCCTCCACAATCATATGAGGGAAATACTATTATTCTCAACCTCTTGCTACCCAGCTGCCACACAGGCCTTACGCTGGCTCTGTAAAGCCGTTAAGCTTTTCCTCCTGAAGACTGTCAAATAAGCCATTTTCTCTGCCTCCAGCACTTTGGCCCCCCCTTTTTTGCATGCCTTCCTCTCATTCCTCTTCCAGATCTTAGCTTAAATGTAACACCCTCAGCCATAACTTTCTGTCTAGAATAGCATCCCCTTCAAATATTTAACACAATCCGTGATAATTTTATTTGCATGTTCTTTGGGCATGTGTCTCTCCCATCTAGGATTAATCCCTGTGAGGGGAAGAGACCTTCCTTGTCTTGGTCTTCTCTCTTACTGCTCCCCAACAGCTAGCACACAGTAAATCTATCACTAACCATCTACCAAATGAAATCATTGAGTTAGTCTTGATTGAGTTGCCATGGGAACCGAGGTTTGGAGAAGTGCAGTCATTTGTCCAGTGTCACACAGCTAGAAATTGGGCTCAAGTTCACATCTGCCTCACCCCAAAACTGCTCTGCTCTCTCTCCCCCCAAGGTGGAGTGGTTGTCAGTACTGGGAGGAGAACTGGTGGGAGGATTTCTGATATTCTCTCCACACTCTGCATTTCTCTGCAACACCAAGAGAATCTCAACCCCTTGGAAGAGCCTCCAGTTCCCTCTCCTCACTGTGCCTCAATGTATTCTAATTAGAGGCCCAAGCTCCTGGCTATTACCCTCTAGAGGAGTTGATTTACTCTCCCAAACACAGAATCAACCATCCCTGTAATAAGTTATTCACTCAGCAGGATCTGGCTTTTCCAGTGTTAGACAGATATTATCTGTTTAATCCTTACCAAACTCATGTGAATTTGAGACCAGTCACACAGCATGATTTTCTTTTAATCAATGAGGACTATGGGGAAGGAAGAAACTTAACCAGAAAGACCACAGGTATGATATTTAACTCAAGTATGTCTTGTGTTTTCAAAACTCAACAGAAACCAAAAGAAAAAAATAATGGTGTTGTGGTTTCAGTAGTCTTGACCCCTCCTTTCCATGTTTCTAACATTTTGAACGAGTTAAAAGCATAATCATCATTCTATCTTAAGTTTATTGTAATACATGGAAGTATTAGTAATACCTTACTGTATATAAAGCACTGTAATATAGGAAGAAAAGCCAAAGTAGTTTCTTTATAGCTGTTAAATACTCAAGTTGACAATATTTGTTTTTCCACCCTTTAACTCTAATTTGCTACATGTTAATGTACCAAGAAATTTTCTGGATGCAACTTTTTAGAGCAACAATGCTATTCTATCATATCTTCAATGTAGAAGATATTAAGCTTCATGAATATACACACAGTCACAACATATGACCACATATATTAAGTGCTGGGCACAATTCCTGGTCCATAGAAGGCGCCTTAAAATGGCCACAATGGAAAATCCCTTCTTACCTTTACATGTGTGGCTGCTGATTATACACTTAGGGCTCTTACTCCAAAGAAATGCTTATGTATCAATACCACACAATCTGCATGAACTGGAAGAAGGCGGAACCTAAGTATACACTCCTTCTTTTATTCTGTCAGCAATTCAGGGAGGTAAAGGAGAGTCCCTTTTTTACAAATGAAGAAACTTGGAGACTCAGAGGGCTATCTCCATAGCTGTAGCATGTGGCTTCAGACTCCATCATTCTATACTTTCTTTTGAAATAAGTCTTTCCAAAGATGCTGTCTTGACAAGGGGCTGGGACATCCAGTATGAAACCTAAGGTTTAAGCACTGAACAATTAACATCACTTTCTCTTTATTCCTACTAACATTAAGAGCTGACATAAGAAGTAAGCAAATCCACATCAGAGAGATAAAGATCAGGTTCCCTTCAGCCTGGCATTCTGTGTATCACCATCAGATTGTGGCATGGGCTAGAATTGCTACTTAATGCCTCATCAAGTCCCAGATAAGAAAAGCAAATAAGCCAGAAAAACAAACAAAGCAAAAAAGATGCTTAGACGTGGGTTTGCTGGGGCTAACAGTCATGCCGATTTAGCTTGGGATTAAGTCTAAATTTCTTATTTTATGGCCTGGAGCATCTTATCATGGAGGATCCAGTGTTTGCAGTAATAATATTTGTTAACATTTATTGAGTGCCAGCATTGTACCAAGGTCTGTTCTAAATGCTTTACACATATTAGCATTAACATACATTAACACATTGGGCTCTTACCACATGTACAACTACCATATCTTTTGGTTAAGGTGCCTCCATTTTTAAAATACTGATTTTAAAAGCAACTAATTTTAAACTACTGCACTCACAAAAATGGGCCACAAAATATTGCTTTCCCTGTGTAGGTTTTAAAATGCCTTGTTACCCTTAGCTAGTATTTTCCTATTAAATTTAAATGGCCAATTGAAGGCAGGGCACAATGGCTCATGCCTGTTATCCTAACACTCTAGGAGGATGAGGTGGGAGAATAACTTAAGCTCAGGAGCTCAAGACCTGAGCCTGAACAAAAGTGAGACCATATCACTACTAAAAACAGAAAAATTAGCCAGGCATTGTGGTGGGCACCAAGTTCCAGCAAGCTATAATGACACCACTGCATTCTAGCCCAGGTGACAGAGCAGGACTCTATCTCAAAAATAAATAAATAGCCAGTTGAGACAAGTAATTCTGAGGATGTTTTTCCACCATTAAGAATGAGGTGGCAGGTGCTATGTTCATTTCACCTTCTGAACTTTCTGGAAAGACTTGGTATCTTCCCAGCTCTAGTAACCTTGGCAATAGCAAGCAACTATTTCCTATCAAATAGCAAAACCACCCAAAAGAGTTAAACTGTTAATGCAATTTTTGATGAGGAAATCAAAGCGTGGGGAAATAAAGCACCTTTCCTCAGGTCACCTTCCTGCACCCATGCAACTAACACCTACGCACTAACTCTTCTTACTGGGCAAAATGAATTTATGCTCCTAATCGAGACCCCAAGCTACTACAAGAAACTGCAGCTGAATTCCAAAATTAAAGTATGATAAAATGGAATATTGCAGTCTGTGTTAGTGTTAAGTGCAATTGATTGACTTTCTTTGGAAACAAGGAGAAAATTCTTTTGAACTTAGCCAAACTATGAAATGAACAGAGTTTGGCACTTGCTTACTTCCTGTCTCTAATGCCAGTCTTCTAATTGAGCAGACTAAAGAGAAGCTCAGGCATGGAGGGCAGGTGTAACATGCTTTATTCAGCTTACAGGCGGCTGTGCGAGCTAGGTCACATGGGAGGTCCGCCCTACTTCCTGGTGGCCAGGGAGCTAAGTTACACATTGCAATCTGCAATCCACAGTCTGCACAGGGGAGAGGTCCTGTGCACCTTTATTCCTCAAAGAACAAAAGTGGCAACTTGCGAGGCAGCAGTTACGTAAGTGTGACTTCACTGTACAACAGTTGTGGCTATCTAGGAATATAAGGGGATTTCCTATGGGCAAGAAGGCCCAAACATTTTTCCTTTCCCCACACTATCTTAGGCCTCCCACTTTCTTAGGTGTTTCTTCTCACTAGAAGACTTTGTTGAGTTCCTGCTCCTAATTTTCAGTGCCTTGGTTCTGCACCAGAATAGCCTATGACATTAACTGGTAACAAAGTGAGACTTTTAATAGATGACTTAGAAATAGCAACCAACACAGAGACGTAACCACCAGTGGGGATTTAAGGCTGAAATATACTGAGATCTTGTGCTCTGAAATAGCACCTCTTAGATATAATACTAACCTACACCTCCCCAGACTTGCAGCTCTAGAATTTTCTGCCCGTGTCTTTTAAAAAATTCAGCTACATTATTCCAAAAGACAGATCGTGTTTATTGCAGAAAATACAGCCAAACAAAAAGAAGAAAGCAAGGAGGCACTCCCATCTTCCTACCTGGAGATACCATGGTTAACCTGTGGGTACATTGCTTTCTTGGTCTTTTGACTGTGGTATTATGTTTCTACCCTTTGAAGTGTGATACCTCTTTACACACCCAGGCACAGCGACTCTTTTGTCCTTGTCTCTTATTACTCTACAAGCAATATTTCCCTAGTTTGCCAGACTTTTCTTTAGATCCCCCTTCCCCAGTCCACACTGTCATCCTACCAGCTTGAACTTAGCATGATACTTCTCCTCAAAAGGACCATAACCTCTCTCAGCATCTACAGTGAGCCCTTTTGGTCTGTCTTGTTACATCAACAGCATCGTAACGGTTGTCTTTGTGTTTTTTCTCCACAGCTTTTTGCAATCTTTGCATTTGCAACATGCGGTGGCTATTCTGGAGGCCTGCGCCTGAGTGTGGACTGCGTCAACAAGACAGAAAGTAACTTGAGCATTGACATAGCATTTGCCTACCCGTTCAGGTAGGGAATGGCAGCTCATGTTTGCTACCAGCCTCACAGAGAGGGCACTTTCTTCCTTGTGTGGCTTCTCTCAGAAAAATGCAGTCTCCCACAAACTTCTAGGTAAACAGATAGGATTCTGCCTTAGCCCACAAAATGCCCAGACCAGAGGGCCACACTGAGAGGATTTTGTGAGTTGTACTTTCAAGACAGAATCGACTCTCCTCTAAAAAAAGTTGTTACATATACCCCAGTGTTAGGGGATATCAGTACAGAAACCTCAGTTATGTATTCCTTCCACCCCATCCATTTTTCCAAACTTATGTTCCTCTAAATTCTCTCTAGAATTGTATGTCACCTCTAACTTTATATGAACTATGCAATTCTGACTGATAATGTGTTTAATAATGTTAATATCTAGTATTGTTTGCATGTTCCAAACACTGTGCTTAGCTGTTCAGCTGTTCAATCTCATTAAGTTATTACAATGACCCCTTGAGGAGAGTACAATTGCCATCACATTTATACATGAGAAAACTGAGATATATTTTCCCACATTCCCTCAGCCAGTGAGTGGCAGAGTCAGAGTTTGAGTCCATCTGGCTTGAGCCCAGCCCCTACTGCTGTACTAAAATTGCTTAAAATAGCTTTCAACCTCTTTATTAATTCAGTATGAAAGATAATACCTTATTTGTGTCTGTGCACTGTTTATAAAATGACAGTGAAATGCTAATAGGGTTTGCCTGTATCTGACATCTTGTGCTTCTTATCCATATACCCAAAATGGATTAAGCAAATACAATTTTAAAATAATTTATTTCTGAAAAGCTCCAAAATGCTTGGCATCAAATAACTGAAGTGATTTTTAAAAACAACTTTTAATATAATGTTTTTTAAAACAGGTATTTACAGTATTTTCCAAAAATCTTTCCCCTGAGCCCTAGATAACTAATGTTACAAAAAAGAAAGAAATAGGGGAAGGAAGAAAAATAAAGAGGAAAAGAAGGGAAAAGAAAAAGAGGTTAAGAGAAAGAATTTTAAAATACAATCGAACAAATTCAAGCATTTGACCTTTTCTTTTCTTTTTCTTTTCTTTTTTTATTGTCTTTATTATTAAATCATAGCTGTGTACAATAGTGCAATCAAGGGGTACAATGTGCTGGTTTCATATACAATCTGAACTATTTTCATCAAACTGATTAACATAGCCTTCCTGGCATTTTCTCAGT
>CAUYRH010129394.1:0-39003 GCA_963574655.1 Perodicticus potto
CTTCCACAGTGTGAGCATGCAGCAAGAAGACATTCCGAGGCCCTCGCGGCTCGGCGCCTGTGGCTCAGCGGGCTAAGGCGCCAGCCACGTACACCTGAGCTGGCGGGTTCGAATCCAGCCCGGGCCCGCCAAACAACAATGTATAGCTGCAACCAAAAAATGGCCGGGCGTTGTGGCGGGTGCCTGCAGTCCCAGCTACTTGAGAGGCGGAGGCAGGAGACTCGTTTGAGCCCAGGAATTGGAGGTTGCTGTGAGCTGTGATGCCACAGCACTCTATCCAGGGTGACAGCTTGAGGCTCTGTCTCAAAAAAAAAAAAAGAGCAACCTTATCCTAGCCTGAGCATTTACTGGCTAGGGGACCTTGGGCAAAAGTTAGCTAATCTGTCTCAGGCTCCTCGTCTGGAAAATAGGAATAATCATTGTATATCTCTAGGAGTGATGTTATAAAGAGTAAACATATTACCAGATATAAGAGTGTTCAGGCATAATAAGTATTCAAAACATGTTAGACATGGTTATTAATAATGCTACAGCAAGTACATCAAGTTTGTGTGCATGACGAAAGAAATTAGGTTGACCCATAATGCTCTCAGTCTCTGGCTTACTTTTGTCCTACATGGACAGAAAGATGGCAGACTGGAAACATTTCTGAAACCCAGGGTGTTGCTGTCCTCCTCCAAACAAAGGGAAGAGAAAGGAGGCTAAAGATCAACTCAAATAGTTTCCTCGTAGTAAAAAAGGCAGCAAAGAGGCAGATGCACCTCTGAGAGCCATGCCTGTCAGTCTCCACTGCACATGAGCATCACCTGGGGAGCTTTAAAATCACACAGATGTCTTGCCCCTCCCATGCCGAGATTCTGATTTACAGTCCGGGTGGAGCTTGGGCATCCATGTGTATGTGACATATGTGTATAAGTTATATATTTTTTTAATTTTAGAAGTGCTCCAGATGATTCCAATGTAAAGCCAAGTTGAGGAGCCACCACCCTAACAGCATAAAAAGGAAGAAAAAGAAAGATGGTGGCGAAAACAAGAAGAATGTCAGGCAGAGCATATGTTTCAAGAATCATGTTGCTTTTCTGCTTTCTAACTCCCCAGTGCCAAGAAAAAGAGTTTTCTTCCCAAGCTGCAGATCATGACACAGCCAGCAGCCCAGGAGGCAGCTGAGTAGACTTAGTTGTTTCAGAAATGTGACAACTGAAGTTCCCAACACCACCACCCGTGGCGTGGCTAGGGTTAACAATAGTCATGGTTTACCTGGTACTCTGTCATTTTTAGCACTGTAAGTCCAGCTTCTCTGGACACTGCTCAGTCCCAGGCAAGCTAATCACCTTGCCTTTAGTGCTAGTTTCCAACCAGTGTTTCCAACCAATACATTCTAGACCTGTACTGTCCAATATGGTAGCCAATAACTCACAGGTAGCCATTTAACTTTTAATCAACTAAAATTAAATAAATAAAATGTAAACTTCAGTTCTTCAGTTCCCTTAGTCGCATTTCACGTGCTCCAAAGCACCATGTGACCCGGTGTGGTGGCTCACACCTGTAATTCCAGCACTCTGGGAGGCAAAGGCAGGTGGATCACTTGAGCTCAGGAGTTCAAGACCAGACTGAACTAGAGCAAGATCCTGTCTCTAAAAATAGCTGGGCGTTGTGGCAGGTACCTGTAGTCCCAGCTACTTGGGAGGCTGAGACAAGAGGATATCTTTTTTTTTTTTTAAATACATGTATTTTATTATAATTCATTACATTATTTCCCCCCCCTACCCCTCCGTGGTAAGACAGAATTGATTTACAGAAAAGAATACAGAAAACACCAAAGCTCCTGGTAGAGGGAGAGATTTCAAGTGGGGAGAGAGATGCTCTCTCCGTTCCACAAGAGGATATCTTGAGCTTAAGAGTTTGAGGTTGCTGTGAGTCGTGACCCCACAGCACTCTACCAGAGTGGCAAAGTGAGACTCCGTCTGTCTCAAAAAACAAAAGCACCATATGGGCTAGTGGTTATCATACTGGGCAGTGGACACAGAACACTTCCAAAACAAGAGAAAGTACTACTGCCCAGTACTATTCTAGACATCTTTGTCCAGATGCCTTGCACTATCTCAACATTTAGAAAGTGACTTCAACCCCTCTTCACCCAAACTTATTTCCTCTCTGAATGGTCTACCTTCCTTGGTGTCACACTCTACCCTTAAGCTAGTATCCACAGCGTCACCTGTGAGTGCCCCCTCTTTCTTCTGCCTCCAAAGGATCATCAAACTGCTCAGATCTCCAAAAAATGCCTTGTCAATCTGCCCTTCCTCTGCAGCTATTATTGCTGCCCTAATTTAGTCCATCACTAATGACCAAACCCTCCTATCTAGCTCTACCTTCTCTCTATCCTAAGTGGACTCTTCATGAGGCAGTTAGTTAGCATAGTGACAAAGAAACCTTTTCCTTGTTTAAACACCTCCAAGGACCTTACCTTCAGAACCTGGGATCTCACTGGACTGTCACAACCCACTCCATCACACCTCAAAGTCCCAATGCTTCCCTGAACTCTCCAAGACTGTTCAGACTTGGTTGCCTTTACGCATGTTTTGCTCTCTGCCTGCAAACTCTTCCCTTCTTCCACCTTTCACCTTCTCAACGCAATGAAACTGTTAGTTCTTCTGAGAAGCCTTCCCCACGTGCCTCAGGAAAAATCAGCACCTATATATCTTAATCAACAGGGTACAATGTGTATATCTCTCTATATTATAGCATCTACATGTAACTTTATAAATTATCTGTGCATAGATTTGCTTTCCTGTCCTTTCCCTGACTCCGTTCACTGCTATATGCCTTACACTCAGCAAAACACCAAGCACCAAGTTCATGCCTTTATTGCATAAATAATGGTTTATATAAACCTGTGATGCAAAACAATTAAGCCAAATATTAACATTCTCATTTTACAAATGAGACATAAATGCACAGAGATCTCAAATCCCACAATACAAAGTGGTGGAGACAGAATCAGTCTACTGATTCCCAAAGATATTCAAGCAAAAAAAAAAAAAAAAAAATTACTAAGCATTACTATATGCACCATGCTAAAGCTCTAGATCAGAAACAATCCCCTCGTCTACGGCCATACCACCCTGATCGTGCCCGATCTCGTCTGATCTCAGAAGCTAAGCAGCATCGGGCCTGGTTAGTACTTGGATGGGAGAAATAATCCCCTCGGGTGGGCTCTGTCTTTATCCATCCAGATGCCTACAGGTAACACATGCCTAACAGAGCAGGCATTTGATAAATACATGTTAAATGAAGGAAGAACAGATCTAGAAAATCATGAACAAGCATATACTCTCTGTGAAGTAAAGGGGACTCTTAACCTCATAATGTTATATCAGGATACTTAATAAAAATGAAGCTTTAAATAGATATCAAATATAATCAGGAAAACAATGCCTCATAAGATCCAACATAAATTCTCACCTATCGAGTTTTAGACTTAGGGAGACTTGAAACATCTTTTACTAACAGGGAATGAGGATATGGGTCATAAAAGACAGTGTTCAGTAAGGACACTGTTCCCTTGAACACACATCCCAAGAGGTCCTCTTCTTAAAGCCAGAGTAATTGTTAATTAAAGCCTTATGAAAGCCAAGGAAAACACTGCTGGAAAACCTGATCGAAAACAAAGGTGACGTATTTCACATCTGAAAAAAAATTACGGCAAGCCTGAAATTGACTCATTACATGGTAGGACACACAGTCGAGTGTTAATAAATTAAAGATGCTTAAGAAAGTTCTCTCCCAAACCGTCTTAGTGACTTCAAATTAATCAACAGAAAGGAAGGAAAGATTTCTGGTCTGGCATGTAAGGAGCTTATAAATCATCCCTCCATCCTCACAACAACAAAAAGGCAGAACAAACTGAAAACGAGCAACTTTTCTTAGAGCCGTGAGAGAGTTAAGGTCCCAGGGCAAACTACTGCCTCCAAAATTGAGAGTGCCCAGGTTAGGGATAAGACATGTACTCTAAGCTTGTTCTTAAGTTGAATTTGTATGTAAGTTGAACAGGTACATTTACCTATTACCTGTAATAGCCCCTATTAGTAAATCTGAGTCAAACATTTGCAACTCGGGGACTTACTGCAATACCCTCCATTCATAAGCGTGAGTTGTTACAGAGTTGGACAAGTTGTACGAAAGCTGAATGTTTGTAACTCAAGAACTGCCTGTATGGAGAATCACAATTTATCAGAATAGAAGCCCAAGAAGAGAAAAGCAGAAACCTTGGAAATCAATCCGGTATTCCCCAGCTATACAATTATTATTGTCAATTTTTTTTAAATTTAAAGAATTCTTCTGACAGCTGCAGTTACAGACATATGTGTAAATAAAGGTAAGTAGCATTTTTAAAATAAATTTCCATTTTATAAGTTTTAGGTTTATAAGCAAAATAGCAAAGATACCACAGAGTTCTCATAAATTCCCCAATTATGAACATCTTACATTAGTATGATACAGTTAATGCACCAATATTATATCCCATTATGAAGTCCCTATGTCCTTCTTCTGTCCTAGGATATCATTCAGGATACCACATTTCATTTAATTGCTATACATCCTGAAAAGAAAACCCCGTATTTCTCCCAAAATGTGAAGGATTGTTGAGGTACAGATAATTAGGATGCAAGGTAGCTTTCCACCTTCTCTCTGATTGCCTAAAAGCAGGACAGAGAATGAAAAAGACAAAAACATCTATCTTTTCCCCTTTCCCCTCCTAAAAACAGGATATAAACTGCCCTTCACAGCCCTTATCAGCTCAGAGACGGTGCCAGAGGCATCTAAGGGAAGTCTTTACTCATCAGTTTCCCCATAAATTTACTCCTCCCATTTTGCCTTTTGGAAGTTTGGGACTACTGTTCTTTGTCCTGTTGCTTCTCAGAAATTGACTGCTCTTTGTTGAAGATGAAATAGTAATGTAAGCCCCAGTTTAAGCCACTGCTTAAAGTTACTTTTCTCCCACATCATTGCATGTTAAAAAGCTTACTTGTTTTTCTCTTATTAATCTCTTTTGTTACAGAACTCTGTAACAATACGAACCTATCAACCTATCGGGGTTAGGGAGAATTATTTTTCTGCCCTTCATTTTGGCATGGTTGGCAGGATATTCTGACCCACTCCACTTGCTCTGGGACCGGCAGATGGGATCCTGAAGGAGGCAGAAAAAGGTTAAGAATTTTTTTTTTAAGTCATACACATAGATCATGAGTACATTTATGCATATGTGGGGTACAATGTGTTGATGTTTTTATACAATTTGGAGTGCCCGCATCAAACTAATCAATATAGCTTTCACCTCATTTACTTGATTATTGTGTTAAGACATTTATGTTCTGCACTTGATAGATTTGACTGTACCCTTGCAATATGCTCCATAGGTGTGGTCCCACCATTTACCCTCCCTCTATCAAACCTCCCCCCTCTGCCCCTTCCCACTCCATTTCTCTCCTTCATCCTGAGCTACAGTTGTGATCTTTCATAAGAAAGTGTGAGTAAATATAAATTGGTTTCATAGAAGTACTGAGTACATTGGATACTTTTTCCTCCATTCTTGAGATACTTTACTCAAGAGAATATGTTCCAGGTCCATCCATGTCAACATAAAAGAGGTTAAGGTCTCCATCTTTTCTTAAGACTGCATAGTATTCCATGGTGTACATATACCACAATTTATCAATCCGTTCATGGGTCAATGGGCACTTGGGCTTCTTCCATGACTTGGCTATTATGAATTGAGCTGCAATGAATAATCTGGTGCAAATATCTTTTTTGCAAAGTGATTTTTGGTCTTTTGGAAATACTCCTAGTAGAGGAATTGCAGGATCCAATGGCAGGTCTATTTTTAGATCCCTGAGTGTTTTCCAAACTTCTTTCCAAAAGGAACCTATTAGCTTGCATTCCCACCACAGTGCAGAAGTGTTCCCTTTTCTCCACATTCACGCCAACATCTGTAGTTTCGGGATTTTCTTATGTGGGCTACTCTTACTGGAGTTAGATGGTATCTCAAAGTGGTTTTGATACCAAATTCAGTACTCTCTACCTGTAGTACATGATTCAGTGAAGATAAAAAATTTTCCTCATTCCTTCCTTTCCAAATTAGGATCAGCAGGAGAAAAACATTTGAAAGAAGGAAAAAATAGTTCTTTGAATTTGTGACTCTTATGGATTTGGTTTATTTATCTTTAGCCTCCCAGAGATGACCTTTATTTTCCTTGTGTATCTGTGTGTGTGTTGTTTGTTATAAAAAGGAAAAGCACAAAGAGATTCTCCTTTCATCTTGTTCTACGTTTTGAGACCTTGGCTTTGTAATAAAGGAGGTTTTTTCCTCTGGTTTCCACCAGCCTAAGGGGCACAAATTGTCTGATTTGCGTCAGGCAGCTACCCAATCGGCTACGAGTCTGTCTGTCCTACTGTACCAGCTCTCAGGGCAGTTTGTCTTAATCTCATTGCCTTGTTAACAATGAGGGTCTCCACCTTTGCTAATGGGATAAAGCCAAAATCTATACAATGAAGAGATTTATTCTGAGCCAAGTATGAGTGCCCAATGACCTGGGGAGCTGCACTCAAGAAGCCCTGAGTAAATGGTACCAAGGTGTTTGGGTCATAGCTTGGTTTTATAGATTTTTAGGGAGACAGGAATTGTAGGTAAAATCATAAACCAATACATGGAAGGTATAGATGGGTTTGGTACAAAAAGATGGGATATTGTGAAGCAGGTCTTATAGGTCACGAGAGGGTTCAAAGATTTTTGATTTGTAATTGGTTAAAAAAATAAAGTCTTGACTAAAAGCTTAGAATCAGTAGAAAAGAATAGGAAGATAAGGAAGTCTGTTAATCATAGAGCAAGCCACAATATATGAAAAGTGATCTGTTAAACAAAATGATGGCCTGCAGGCATGATCTCACTTTTGCTTTGAATGGTCTTGAGTCTGGTTTGCAATCAGTTTTAGGTCCAGAAAGGAGGAGCATAAGGTGTCCAAACCTCCCTTCACTTTATGGGCAAGAATGCAGTTTTAAGGTTTTTCTGGGGTCCACTCAGCCAAGAGAGGGTCTACTATTTAGTTGGCAAGGGGCTTAAATTTTATTTCACTTTATACTTTCTTAGGGTATCTTTGGGAGAAACTTTAAATCTTGAAGGGACTGCACTTTTTTCACCCTCTTAGGAATGTAATTCTTCCATCTATGGTTTTCAGCCATAAGGCAGCTTAATGTTAGCAATCCTCCCTGTTGCCATGGACAGCTTTTATTTTCCTATTTGTCTTACTGATTGCTGCCTCCTTTAGATATTCCATCTTTGAGGGGCACATAGGTTAGCTGACCTTTGTGTGCAGGCAGCCAACAAAAAGATTGGGAGTCCCAAGAACATGACCAGATAAAAATGTGAGAAATGCACCACTTTCCACCAGGGAAACTTTTCTTTCTTTTGGCTCTATCTTGATAGGGGTATGGCTCTTTTAAGGGCTGTGTCTTTTGCCCCCTTTTGAAGAGCTTGGTTAAAACCACAAAGGAGTTAAATTAAATTTAGCCTAAAACTGCCTCCTTACCTGTTGTAAGCTTGGCCTACCCTAAAGGTTTCCTTGAACATAGTCAACTATAACCTAACCTTGTGTCAATCACTAAGTTTTCAGCCAATCAAAAGTGGTCAACTATTCAACCATGCTCAAATAGGGCAAAACATTGAGTGTTAACCATGCCAGCTGTGTCTATGCCTCGCTTCGGTTTTCTGTACATCACTCATGCTTTCCGTATGTCACTTTCCTTTTTCTGTTCGTAAATCTTTAACCACGAGGCAGCAATAGAGTATTTCAGAGCCTGCTTTGGCTCAGGGCTACCCGATTTTCGAACTGTTTTTTGCTCAACTAAACTCCGTTAAAATTAATTTGTCTAAAGTTTTTCTTTTAAAAAGGGCTTCTTGATTTTGGCGTGTGCATGGTTGTAATTTTGGTCTTGGGTTACTTGTAAGATACACCTTGGGCATAGAATTTTGTCCTGCAGTTGTTTGCTTTGCCTTTTCTCCTAAGCTAAAATGAAAACATATACTCAGAAAGAAAATAAACAGTATATTAAAACACAGAAACAGAAATGTTTTGATTTCCATCTTAGTTGGAAATGTGCTAATTAAAAAAACAGTTAAAGATAATATAGTTAGATAGATAGACAGTCAACCCCTAGATATCAACCAGACTACAAACCAAATTCTCTGAGGAATTAAAAGCAACTGTCCTTGTCTTACAACTTAAGTCTTTACAAAATAGGTATGTGCCTCTAAAAGTAGCTGACACCCTATTTAGTCTAACCAATCCCAAACTTCACTTTTTCTTCTAAGGATGCCTGCTAATACTGTAAAATATCAGGCCACTAGAAACAGAACTGTCCTACATTTAAGGAAGCAAAAGTCTAAATAATAATTATTCCTAGGCCTCTAATAGGCAAATAAGCCACCCAAAACTCCTTCTGGGTGAAAATTTACATTATTTCTCTGTTTTTAAGATGTAAATTTCCTAATCAGTCTTATCTGAGAAACCATCCCTTTTAAAGCACAAACTACAGGGGGATAATACCAGAGGACAAAAAGGGGAAGGGAAGGAAAAAGCCAAGAACATTTACTGTTAGTCCCAGGGGAAGGTAATAATGAGATATTTAAAAGGATTTTTTTAAAGGACTCTATGGTCAGAAGTCTTAATCGAAAGCTCTTACTCAAGCTATAATTTTTTTTTTTTTGAGGCTCCTCTGCTCTATTTGATACCACTATCATTTATAAATTAGTGAGTTTTATATCATACCTGCCTCATGGCTGAAAATTTTTAAATGAAAATTGTAGTCTCTTTGTCTTGCATTATTTTTTGATATATATGTGTATATGTATGCTGCACATTTTGCCTACATGGTATAAAACCCATGAAAAATTTCACACTGAATTAAAGTGAGTGCTCATAAATTAAATATGAGGCTTGACAATTAAGTTTATGAACTCAACCTAGAACAAGTGCTACATACATCATTGCAGATCACTATAGTCACCTCGAAACACTCTGCTTAGGACACAATGCACCCATGCCATTGCCTGGTCCACCCTTCAAAGCAATTTTGAAACTTTTTCTGGAATGACTATCAAAGCTGAACATAAAACAATGATGAACGCCACTCAGCCAGACATTGCCACACACCGACACAAACACAGCTGTGAGACACTGATATACCAAGGTTATGAAACCTTACTGGGTTGTCTGTACAGTGCTACAACATAAGCGCATGGAGGCAAGTTCACAAACTAAACTGTCAGCCCTCACATGACAACACCTCTGATGGTCATTCCAGAAGAACAGTTCTAAAATCGCTTTGAAAGGTGGACTAGGTGCTGTCGTGGACATATATATAGCTTCCCAAGGAGAGTACTTCAAAGGTGACCATAGTGATATTCAGCAATGACCTAGAACTAACTGTGGTATTTCCAGAGGGCCTCTGGTAGTTTGAAAGAAACAGCAATTAGGCTTATTCAATAGGCTGTTATATGGGAAGCATTGCCAAATAAATGCTACAGGCCAGGCATGGTGGCTCGTGTCTATAATCCCAGCACTCTGGGAGGCTAGGGTAAGCAGATTGCTTGAGTTCACGAGTTCAAGAACAGCCTCAGCAAAAGCAAGACCCCTGTCTCTAAAAATAGCCGGGCGTTGGGGTGGCCTCCTGTAGTTCCAGCTACTCAAGAGATGGAGGCAAAAGAAATCACTTGAGCCCAAGAGTTTGAGGTTGCTGTGAGCTATGATGCCACAACACTCTCCCAGGGGTTACAAAGTTGAGACTCTCAAAGAAAGAAGTGATACACGAAACCTTCGAGTCATATTTGTATGAATATGTTTATATTAATCTGAATGTTCCCAAACTGTATAAGATTCCTAGAAATCTGTTATCTATCGTAATTTTAGTTATTATGTTGAATTTTCTTTTTTTTTTTAGACAGAATCTCACTTTGTTACCCCTGGTAGAGTGCTGTGGTGTCACAGCTCACAACAACCTCAAACTCTTGGGCTTAAGCAATCTTCTTGCCTCAGCTTCCCAAGTAGATGGGACTGTAGGCACCACCACCCCCACACACACAATGCCTGGCTATTTTTAGAGACAGGGTCTTGCTCTTGCTCAGGCTGGTCTGGAACTCCTGAGCGCAGGCAATCCACCCACCTCACCCTCCTGGAGTGCTAGAATTACAGCCATAACTGCTCCCAGCCTATGGTTAATGTTGTGTGCCACAAAAATAACCAAATTTCCTTATTAATTGTGTATTATCACAATAAACTGTGGGACCTTTAACCATTGCTACTTTCAGTCTTGTTTGTTGTCTACAGTTAATTGCTTTATTCTGATGCTTTCTAAAAGCTTTTTGCAAGTAATTATAATTCTAACGTGCTGTGTCTTCCAGGAAGAATACGGGAATAATGAAAAGAACTCTGACAAGTACAGCTTTCTGATAACTTTAAGACCCTATCATTGGACTGGGTAAGAACTAAGAACTGAAGAACTCTAATGAAAAACTAGACTCCTAAAACTGCTAACTCAACATCAAGTAAAACAACAGCTAGTTACATGAGACTAAACTGATGCAGGACTACGATTTTCATGACTTCTTATCTGAAACACTGCTGATTCTTTTATATTTTGTTTCCCAGATTCCAGGAAACTTTTTTCTTAGGGGGCTGGGGAAGGAGGGACAGAGTCTCACTCTGTTGCCCAGACTTGAGAGCCGTGGAGTCAGCCTGGCTCACAGAACCACAAACTCCTCAGTTCAAGGGACCGGCATGTTGACAGGCCTCAGCCTCCCAAGGAGCTGGGACAACAGGTGCACGCCACAATGTCTGGCTAATTTTTTTCTATTTTTAGTAGGGACAGGGCCTTGCTCTTGCTCAGGATGGTCTCAAATTCCCAGAGTGCTAGGATTATAGGCATGAGCACTGCACCCAGCCTGGAAACTTTTTTCTTTAAGATATCTACCTATAGCTTACAACAATTTAGTATACTTTAGTAAAACGAATTGAAACCCTTACTTTTTCTCCCTATCTCCTGATTCCTTCAAAATTTAAAAACTATTTGTAAGGGGTTGTTTTGCTTTGCTTTAAAAGACAGGGTCTCATTCTAACACCCAGGCTAGAGTGTGGTACAATCACATAGCTCACTGCAACCTCCAACTTCTAGGCTCCGGTGATCCTCCTGCCTCAGCCTCCCAAGTAGCTGCGACTATAGGGACCTGTCAACATGCCCACCTTATTTTTTGTAGAGAGGAGGTCTCACTATGTTGCTGAGACTGGCTCGAACTCCTGGCCTCAAGTGATCTTCCCAAAGGGCTGGGATTATAGGTATGAGCCACTGCACCTGGCCTCTTGAGTATTCTTTTATAATAATATACTTATCTGCATTACTTCAACAATCTGTTCTTACTGTAACAAGACATAATTTAAGGCACTGAGTTTACTCTTAAGGCTTTGACTGAATTGTATCTTCTGATATGATCAGACAGTTTTAAGGAACTGAGGTTGACTTAAGTAGCCAATAAAAGCCCCTTGGAAAAACTGGCTGGTCCCTTAAATACACAGTTTACATGACTGCCTTCTCCTTTACAACTCATACCAGAAATCTGTGAGCAGACTTTACCCCATTCATTTCCCCATAAATTTACCTTCCCATATTTTCCTGCCTTTGGAAACATGGAACTACTTACTTTGTGCTGCCGATTCTCTAAAATTTATCGTTATTTGCTAAAGACAACATATAAGCCAGAGTTTCCAGCCACTGCTTAGAGTTACTTTTCTTCCATGTCATGTGCACCGATAATATTAGTAAACTTGTTTCGCACTTGTTAATCTGACTTTTGTTATAGGAATCTGTCCCAACTATGAACCTAAGAGAGTTAGTTGAGAGAAAAAATCTTTTCCTCTTCCCTTGGATCCTTAGGCATCTCTTGGCTGTGACAGTTTCCCAGATTTTCCTCATTTGTTATGATCTTCACAGTTTTGAGTTCTTATCAGGTACTTTGTAGAATGTCCTTCAATTGGGAGTTATCTGATCTTTTCTTCATGAATTGGCTGGATTTATGGATTTACAAGGAAAAAGCACAGAGGCAAAAATTCCATTTTCATCACATCGCAACAAAGATATGCACACACTATCAACATGACTTATCACCACTGAGGTCCACCCTTGACCATCTAGCTGAGGTAGTGTTTCTCTGGTCTCTCCACTGCAGAGTTACTCTGTTCCCTTCCTTTCCATTTTGTAGTCTTCGGAAGGAATTCCCTACGTACATCCCACACATAAGGATCAGGGAGTCAGGACAGGGAGGAATTTTTTGGAATTGTTCTGCATGGGAGATTTGTCTCTTCTCACCATTTATTTATTAAACTACTTACATCAGTATCGACTCATGAGTCTTACTCTTATATTTTGGATTATAATCTAATATTTTGTTATTCAAATTGCTCCATCTTTGGCCATGAGATGTTCTTTCAGGCTTGGCATGGAAGCTCATGATTGGCATTGCAATCTCAGCACTTTGGAAGGCTGAAGTGGGAAGATTGCTTGAGATGAGGAGTTTGAGACCAGCCTGGGCAACAAGGTCAAACTCTGTCCCTACAGAAAATTTAAAAACTAGTCTAGCATGCTGGTACACACCTGTAGTACTAGTACACTAGAGGCTGAGCCAGGAAGATTGCTTGAGCCTGGGAGTTGGAGGTCACAGTGAGCTGTGACTGTGCCCATGCATTCCAATCTGGGTGACTGGTTCTTCTGAGTGTGGAAAGAAAAAAGGTTTTTTCAACTGGTTCTTAAGTTTGGCATATAGTTGTCCCTGCCTTGTCCACATCTTCACTTTCCTGAAAAATAGTTGACCACAGACGGGACAATATTTTGGCAGAGACCACATTCTCATAATTATCACAATGTGTTGTTATAATTGTTCTATTTTATTATTAGTTATTATTGTTGATCTTTTACTGTGCCTAATTTATAAGCTACTTTATCATAGGTATGTATGTATTGGAAAAAACATAGCATATAAAGGACTTGATATTATCAATGCAGCCAGGCATCTGCTGGGGTGTTAAAATAGCCTCCATGAATAAAGGTGACTGCTGTATTCCATCAAAGTCAGCTTAGTAGTTTGAGCACTTCCTTAGTTTCTGGCACTGTAAGATGCCACAGCCTCACCTTATATATCTTTAGCCCCATTCCTAAAAATCAACCATATCTCCCAGGAACCCTTGTTCCTATTGTTGGAGAATGGTATTAGAGGCCAAGTTCTGGGCACGAGATGTGTTCATTGCTACTGGTGTATCCAGGCTCTCCCAGCACATCAGTATTGACTCATGAGTATTACTCTTATATTTTGCATAATCTAATATTCTGTTATTCAAACTGCTCCATTTTTGGCCATGAGAAGTTCTTTCAGGCGCAGCATAGTAGTTCATGATTGCAATCTCAGCACTTGGGGAGGCTGAAGTGGGAGGACTGCCTGAGGTGAGGAGTTTGAGACCAGCCTGAGCAACATGGTGAAACCCTGTCCCTACAAAAAATTTTAAAATTTGTCAGCTGGTACTACAGGTGTGTACCAGCATGCTAGACTAGCAAGAAAATATAAGTGTGTATACTAACCAAAAAAATTTGCATATCTATAAATATTTCTACATGTAACCATCTGTATCTATATTAAGCTAACTATGAGTTTTTACTGATACCTCCCACTCTAATCCATGACCAGAAGCATTATTTTTTTATGTTATTTTATTTCTTTTCATTTCAGGTTAATGTGAGGGTACAGACAACTAGGTTACAATGTGTATTTGTTAGGTAGAATCCCTCTTGTAGTTGTGTCCCAGAAGCATTTTTTTTTAATTTTTATTAAATCATAGTTGTGTACATTGGTGCAATCATGGGGCACAATGTGCTGACTTTATATACAATCTGAAATATTTTCATTAAACTATTTAACATAGCCTTCATGGCCTTTTAATCATTATATGAAGACATTTATATTCTACATTTAGTAATTTTCACTTGTACCCTTGTAAGATGCACCATAAGTGTGATCCCACCAATCATCCTCCCTCGACTCATCCTCCCCCCAAAAGCATTATTTTTAATAGCAAAAATCAGAAACATCCATATATTGGAACATTATCCGATTTTTAATGACTTAATTCTATATACATTGATATGAACAATTACATGTTAGGTGATATATACAAACACAATTTCTGGAGGAAATGCAACAAAAGGTTAACAGATAACTTTGAGGAATGGGAATGGGGTTAAAAACTTGCATTGTCAATGTAGTGGTATCATCTTCAAGGAGGCAAGAAAAGAGACCTTAGATATTACAATGGTTTATGCTAACTCTAAAGATGAAAGGAGGTTTAAAATGCTTTAAACCAAATTTTCTTACTGTAGGAATTTCATTTTAAATATTGTTAGCCCACAACTGTTGGGTTATTGTTGTTGTTTTGGTCTTATATTACAACATCCTTATTATTAAGTAGCAATCACTCTCTTCAAAACTTCAGTTAAGTTCCAATGACAAGACATTACTACGCTCATCAGTTTAGTGGCCATGTGTTGTGTCTACCCTGAAAATCCCTCTGGTGGTGGCACCCCATTCTGTTTTGGACAGCTACTCCAATCTATTGGTCTTTGTCGGGACTGCCTATCAGGGTGTGTTGCCCTTCCTTGGCCAAGAAATTTGAATCCAAGACCCAAACTAAGCCATTAGACATTCTTTCTGGGGTTTACATGCCTATCACTATCTCTAGACTAGAACTCCTCACCAGCAGGGGAAAGATGTTATTCATCTCTATGTTCCTGATGCCTAGCCCAGTGCCTAGCCATGAATATTCATGTGGGTTAAGTGAATTACACAGGGAATCACGCACCTTAAACAAATGCTAAACCAAGTCTATCATCTTTCCAATAGAATTGCGGAGGGGGAGCAAATTGTATGATGTTTTGTAAGGGAAATGTCCACTTTTGTAACTAGGAAATACAAGCATGCATTGGAAATAGTATCAAAGTTGCCATTTCTCCATGCATTAAAGATGTCAATCAGTCCAATGAAATAAAGCCCCCAAAAAGACAAAAGGAGAATTACCTCATTACCTCAACATCTGCTCAAACATAAGCAATCACACATTGGCTAATTTTTTTAAAGGGGACATAATATAACTTTCTAGAAAGACATAGCTAATTATACCATTCACTGGAAGGGAACATACAATGTTTTGAAGTAATTCAGATGTGGGTGTGATTTATAAGACGTAGAGCTTAGGGAATGGTAAGTATAAATTAGAGATTGTTCATATTATGACAGACTCCGTCATTACATTTCACAACTTTTGTCAAAAGCAACTTTATTCACCACACTACTGAAGCCTTCACATTAGGGAAGGCTGCTGTCAGCTCTGTGGTTTAGAGTAGATAGTAACCTTCTTTCTGAATACCCCTCTGGGAAACAGGTTCAAAATTTAGGCTTAAAACTCACCAAGTGGTGGGGAAGGGGAATGAAAAGAGGTTGGTTAATGAGGAAAAACATGTACTCAGAAGGAATGGGTTCTAAGATAACAACAGTGTATTGTGTATTTCAAAATAGCTAGAAGACTTGAAACATTTCCAACACAGAGAAATGATAAATACTCCAAATCATGAATACCCTAAATCCTAACTTGATCACTACACATTCTACGCATGTAACAAAATATTACACATATCCCATAAATACGTACAAATATCATGTCAATTTAAAAAACTCACTAAGAAGGAACCATATGATGAAACCTAAAGGGCCAATAAACATGTGAAAAGATTTCAAATCTCACTAATAACCCTAATAACCAGAGCAATACAACTTTTCTTTTTTGTTTTTTTTTTTTTTTTTTTGCAGTTTTTGGCAGGGGCCGGGTTTGAACCCACCACCTCCAGTATATGGGGCTGGAGCCCTACTCACTGAGCCACAGGCACCGCTGCAACACAAATTTTAAAAAATATCATTTTGCCCATTAGGTTGGCAAAAATTAGGAAACTCATCAGGCTACTGAATTAATAAAGACTGCTATTCACCAGTGTTGACCAGTGTGGAGAAATGGGCACTGCTGGCCACAATGTGAACTGGTATAACCGTTTTGGGGGGCCACTTTTGCAATGTCTAACAAGGCTCTATGTGTGCAAAACCTGAAATCCAGCAATTCAAATTCTAAAAATGTATCCTAGAAAAAAATATGTCATTGTACATGTATTTGTGTGATTACTTGATTCATGACTATCTTGTCTACTAGACAGTAAACTTGGCAAGAACTAGAACTCACTGGCTTACGATCTACACTCTCAATGCCTAGCACATGGACCTTATATGTGGTAGGTACTTGGTAAGTATTAGTTAAAGGACTGAATAAATATGTTTACTCAGCACTAAAAAAGAAAATAGAGTATTTAATCAATAACAGTTCTTGTTCACATCAAATAGGAGTAGAAGAATTATTACAATGTAAACAATAAAAGGTACTGTCTATTTTCAAAAATAAACCACAAACACTATCAGCTTAGAAAATTGATCACAATATGCATTAAATACCCAAAAACCTAGCTGCCTGTCCTCAAATCCTGTCTTCCCAGTTAGTTCCACAGGTAAAACAGCAACTAAATACTCTTGAAATAAGCCAATTGTTTTTACAGTCTATGATCTAATGACAAGCAAATACCCTGGCTTTGAGATGTATAAAAATCACACTGCGGGCTGAAAAAATCCCAATACCTGTGTAAACAGACTTACTATCCTAAAACAAGGTGTACCTTTTAAAAACACAAATTTCAAAGTTCTAATTGTTCTGTTTCCTTTGCTATGCCCTTAGTCAAGGAAATATAATTAGAACCTCTCAAAATACCAACACCATGGATCTGCTTGTTTTCCAGTGCAATGAAAGAGGAGGAAGAGCCAGAAACTTAAAAATCCTCCCTTTTTCTCAGGCCTCAAATCCAACAAAGACACAGAGAATGTGTTCCAAAATTAAATAATAACATGCTGTAGATTATCTACACTGCTAGTCAACCCTTGAAATTATATGCAGAATGAAAGGTGACATCTTTTATTTTGATCATTTGAAAACTGACCATCCATCAAAAGATGTGATATCCACTGACAGTTATTACCAATAACAAAACTCCACAGGTTTAGAATATAAGCAAGAGTCTGTATGTTACAAGTTGGGTGGAGGGAGGGGAAGGGTGTTATTAAAATTAAAATATCAACAGAATCCAGTCCCACACTAAAACATTTGAGAAACTCAAAACATGCATTCTGTCCACCCACTAGGTTCATTGATGTTTGTGACTTTATGACCTCAGGTTAATCTAGGATGCAAGGGGAAAGAGGTACTGGGAAGGCAAAATAGACTACCATTTATCCAGCACTTTTTAGATGCCCGGTATCACAAAGGAAGGTGTTATGTCCCTTTCAGTGAGGTTAGAGAATGTCCCCAAGGTTACACAGTAAATGGTCATGTTGAGGTTTGTTCGTGGGATCTAGGCACCCAGGCAAATGTTAAGTCTAACAGGTAATAGCCCTGAACAAGTCATCTGCTTTAGCTCTTGCCTTAGGCAGATAAAGCTTAATTAAACCCAAGATCGCCAGAAGGGAAAAGACTCCTCCAAGTTCCCAGAGCTGGGGACCTGAGCCACAAGAAGTGAAAGAACTGGAACTAAACCGTTGGTGGGGGCGGCGGGGGAGCTTTCCTTAATGTCAGCAAGTCGCTCAAAACAGTTTTACTTCCTAAATCCATACGGTTCCTCTCCTTGAGCCATACTCTCTGACACTTTGATCGGGGTAATAATTTTTAAAATCTGTTAGGTTAACATTTGGTCGCTGATCTGGTTTTGTTTAGAAGTGTGGTAATAATAATATTATAATAATAATGATTGAAACAGCTCTTTTTTAAGGGATAATTACCAAGCAGTATAGAGTGGGCGCATGGCCTGGCTTTCCTGCGCCCAGCACCAACCTGGTTAATTGAGGAAGCCCCACACAGGCAAGATGCTGACTCACTGACTAATAAATTGCTAAAAAGGAGAAGTGATAAAAACAAATCGTGGCCTTGAAAATCCCAGCTGGAAAAAGGAAAAGGAACTAGCTCTAACCCAAAGCAAAAGCAGGGAAGGGTGTGAAGCAGCGCTGCAGGCCACCAAGCGCCAACAAATGCGAAGGGTGGGGCCGCGTCTAATAGAGCCGCCCAAAGCCGCCGAGATACCCGAGCCCGCCCGCTTCTGCGGCAGGGAAGGTGGGACCCTGAGACCTCGTCCGCGCCCGATTCTTGCCCCTCAGCCCCCAACCCCTGGTTGCCAGCTAACGAAACCGGCTGGCAGTCCGTGTCCCCCTGCCGGGCCGCCTCTCCCAGACACTCGCACGTTATCCTCTGCCCTGGGCTCTCCAAGGCGCGCGCGGCACGAAGGACGCTCCTCCGCGGGTGACGGAGCTACTGGGGAGCCCCCGGCGGCACCGCCACCTGCCCCGACTCCAGCGCCCGGGAGCGTCCCCGCCCACGGGCCGCGGCTGCCCACACCTGGCGTCCGCGTGCCCGCCTACCTTGCTCCTTCAAACTGGTGATGAGCTGCAGCTGCTTCTCCTCGTCCGAGCTGTTCATTTTGGCGGGTGGGGCCGGGAAGAAAAGAAAAGGAGGGCGCGGCGAGGGGCACACGGGGGGAGGAGGAAGGAAAAAGCAAGACGCCGCGGGCGTGCGGCTCCACTACCCGGAAGTGGGGCTGGCTCCCGCTCCTCCTCCTCCCGGCGCGGAGCGCGCGGGTGAGATCATCCCCACGCACCTCCTCGGCGGCCGCCGCACCTGCCGGCGGGCGGAGCCGAGGGGCGGGGAGGCCGGCGCCGCGCGGCGTGTGGTCTCTCCGGCTCGCCGGCACCCTTTTCTCCGCCTCCACCCCCCGGACTCACGGGTGCGCGTCCAGAGAAAACCGGCCTTGGGTTGTCGGCGGCTGCGGGAACGCCACTAGGACGCTGCCCTCGGCCGCCCCCCACCAAGCCCTCGGACGCGCGGGGCAGTTAACGCCCGGGCTGCTGCTTCGGGTCTTGCGCATTGGACTCTGGGAGCGGGTTTGGAAAAATCTAGACGCCCGCAGGGGCAGGCCCAGGGGCGAACGTTTTGCACCTTGAAAAGCAGACAAGCGCCAAAACAAGCCAGTCTGGCCATCAGGTGCAGTTTGTGGGCCGCCTTGGTAGTTAAATTACCGCTCAGTTGAGTAAAGGAGAGGGGTCGGATGACAGTTCCCAAGGGCCTGGACGAGCTCTCCCCCCCGCCAGCCAGGTTTGAGAAGCGGTCATAACGTGGGGCCTAGAGAGCCTTTGCAGGTCATCTGGGTTGGTAGTGGATGACCTTTCCCCTAGGGAGACTGTCACTGTAGTCCAAATGTCCAAGGTCACACAACTGCCTGAGGGTAGAGCCTGGAAAAGTGAAGCCCAGCAATTGCCCCACTTCACCGACCTCTGTGCTGTTTAAACCCAATTCTGGGTTAGACCCTGACCAGGAGAGAGGTGGCAGGCCTGCCAGGTTTCCAAGGCACCTATCCTCAACTCTAGTTGCTGTTTAAACTTTGGTCAAGTCTCCTGTGTCTTTGAACTTCGTCTGAAGAATGAGAAGAAGAAGAATAACCTGCTCTGCAGGAAGAGTTGTGAGAATTGAACTGGAAGAGTAACAAAACACTAAATCCAGAATTTATCATACAGTAAATACAGTGTTTTGTTGTTTTTTAAAATTACTACAGGGCCAGCAGCACTATGGGAGGCTGACGCGGAAGGATCATTCGAGCTCAAGGATTTGAGAACAACCTGGCCAACATAGAACGGTCTCTACAAAGAAATGTTTAAAACTTAGCTGAGAGTGGTGGCACCCCCATAGTCCCAGCTACTCAGAAGGCTGAGGCAAGAGGATTTTGAGTCCAGGAGTTAGAGGCTACAGTAAGCAATGATGGAGCCATGGCTCTCTACCTGGGTGACAGGGAGGCCCTGTCCCAACCAAAAAAAAAGAAAAGAAAAACATTACTACAGGTCTGTGAAAAAAGAGCTGTGGTTGGTAATTATAAAGCTGAAGCCGGCCAATTCTTTTACACTGATCATTAAGCATCCCAAATAAATTCAGAATGAATTGGATTTACTTCCCATCTTGGCTTTGCTCTCTTCCCCTAATCTCTTGGGTACCGAGACAATGCCAGCACTAAGCTTCTGCTCATTCACGTCATAATTTTTATTCAGATGCCCAACTCCATTTATTGGGTCAGTCTCCATGGTGGGGGGGAGGGGTAATTGGTAAATCCTGTAACTAGCATCTTTCTGATACTGGTTACTAAACGATAAACTTGGGGGAAAAAAACAGTACTGCTTTTTCTTTGTCTAGAATAGTAGTAAGATTTTATCAAGGCTGATTTAGAGGTAGAATGATCTAAAAGAGCAGCGTGGTAATTTCTAATAAAATGAATTAAAAATTTGAACTTTAAAAACAATTTTGATATGTGATTTTATTATTCAATCCTTTCCCTATTTTTTCATAAGATAGTTAAAGACAGTTGACTGATCGATGCCCAGAAGATAACCAAAGGTCCTTTGCCCTGGAATTACATCTTACTCCTCAGAGTGGAAAGGCAACCTAGGAAACACAGGACAATCAGACTTAACTGCGTGAAAATATGAATAAATGCCACCAGGTATTTTGTGGGAGGGGAAATAATTTCCTTCCAGGAAACAGAAAAACCTAGGAGATTTGGTGTCAAATAATGGCGATTTCACTTTTGTACAGCAGCCAGGAAACCTGTTAAACCTGATGAGTCATCCTGACTACTGGGCAATGTGGAGAAGGCCCCAGAAACCTACATAGCCAGAATAATTTTTTTTCATAAAAAAAAGAGTGTCCATTAAACATTTGGATTAGTTCACAAAGTTTTTTTTAATGGCTGATTTAATTGTCTACTATAATTATACAGTAGTTAGGTACTATTTTTGGAGTTTTAAGAATGAATTCATTATCAAATCTATAGTCTAAGTTTTTTGGTCCACACTGAATCTGCAGCCCCTTGAAATTAATCTCATTTACTCTCCTTAATATTAAAAAGGCCTCCTGAAATATAATATGGTTTTCCTCTGAGGGCACAGTATGAATTATTAGGATGGGCATTAGAGTCATTTATGAGGATTCAGATCTCCCATTACACCATGGTTAATTTATATGATATTAATATTGATGGAAAAACTAGAAGTGATAATTAGTTTTTGTTCCGTTTAATAATACATAAAGGGATTTATGTTGCAGGTATCACATTGGCATTATTATTAACCTCCAATGCCCTGTAATTTAAAACCTTTAAAAATGTGTGCTTATATATACATATATATACAGATACACATATATGTAAAGAGAAGAGACTTTTGAAAAATAAATTACAATATGTATCAGACTCAGGATAATGGCTGTCCAGGGGTAGAAAGTAAAGGAACAGGACCACGGGGTGGAAGTTGGAGTGGGTGAGTGCAATTATCAAAAATGATTTTCTCTTTAGTATTAGTTCATTTTTTTCAAATAAAGTAAAATCACATGTATGTTATCTTCTGAGGTGTATAAATATGATTGAAATACAACAGGAAGAAAGATTCATTCCCTTCGACTCACTAATTCTAAATCAGGAAATCTAAAAGACTTACCTGCAGAGCTATTTATTGTAATGTTAATTATGATGTGAAAATGGCAACATTGGAATACTATTTGGTAATAAAATGAAATAGTGTTGATATATGTGAACAACATGGATGAACTTTAAAAACATCATATTGAGCGAAAAAAAAAGAAAATCCCATATATTATATAATTCCATTTATATAAAATCACAACAGGCAAATCCATATAGAGAGAAAATTGGGGCAACGCCTACGGCTCAAAGGAGAAGGGCACTGGCCCCATATGCCAGACGTGGCAGGTTCAAACCCAGCCCCGGCCAAAAACTGCAAAAAGAAAAAAAGAGAGAGAGAGAAAATTGATTAGTGATAGGTATGTGGTTTCTTGTTGAGAACATAAAAATTTGATATTAAACTCTGAAATTAGGAATGAGACAAGGATATGTTGACAATGGACAAGACAAGTATTACTCTCGTCATTACTATTCAACAGTGTGCTGAAAGTTGTCTAGCGAACAATTAGACAATAAAAAGAAAGAAAGGGGCTCGGCGCCTGTGGCTCAACGGGCTAAGGAGCCAGCCACGTACACCTCAGCTGGCGGGTTCGAATCCAGCCCGGGCCTGCCAAACAACAATACCAGCTGCAACCAAAAATGGCTGGGTGTTGTGGCGGGCGCCTGTAGTCCCAGCTACTTGGGAGGCGGAGGCAGGAGACTCGCTTGAGCCCAGGAGTTGGAGGTTGCAATGAGCTGTGATGCCACCGCACTCTACCAAGGGTGACAGCTTGAGGCTCTGGCTCCAAAAAAAAAAAAAAAAAAAGAAAGAAAGGGCTTACACATTGGACAGGAAGAAGTAAAACTATCTGTATTAAAATCCCAAAGGATCCACAAATCCACAAAACTACTAGAGCTAATCAGTGAATTCAGAAAGTTCCAGGTACACAAAAAATAAGTTGTGTTTCTGTACGCCAGCAATGAACAATCCAGAAATGAAATTAAGAAAGCAAATCTATTTACAATAGTATCTTTAAAATTAAATACTTAGAAATCAATCTAATGAAAGACATGAAAGACTTGCATGTTGAAAACTACAAAACATTGCTGGAAGAAATCGAAGACCCGAATAAATGGAAAGACAGCTTGTGTTTATGGATATGGATACTTAACATATATGTAACATATATGTAAAGTTCATTTGAAAAAAATGAACTAATACTAAAGAGAAAATCATTTTTGATAATTGCACTCACCCACTCCAACTTCCACCCCGTGGTCCTGTTCCTTTACTTTCTACCCCTGGACAGCCATTATCCTGAGTCTGATACATATTCTAATTTATTTTTCAAAAGTCTCTTCTCTTTACATATATGTTACTTAACATATCCATAAACATACCTATAGTCAACAATATGTCTATAGATCCAACGCAGTTCTTGTCAAAATTCTAACAGTATTTTTTTTTTTTGAAGTAATAGCCTGTCCTCAAATTCATGTCGAATTGCAAGGGATCCCAATAGCCAAAACAATCTTGAAGAAAAAGATAAAGTTGAAGGATCATACTTCTTGACTTATAAACTCACAAAAAAAGCTATCATAATTAAAACAGTATGGCACTGGCACAAGGATAGATATATCTACCAATGGAATAAAACAGCCCCCAAATAAATAAATATCACATATATATCATCAATTGATTTTCAACAAGGGTGCCAAGATCGTTCACTGAGGAAAGGACAATCTTTTCAACAATTAATGCTGGATATCTACATGCAAAAGAATGAAGTTAGACCCTTCAAAATTAGCTAAAAATAGATTAAAAACCTAAACTTAAGAGCTAAAATGATAAAACACTTAGAATAAAGCATTGAGGAAATTTTTAATAAAAATTAAGAACTTTTGGCTCAGTGCTTGTGGCTCAAGCAGCTAAGGCACCAGCTGCATACACCTGAGCTGGCAGATTCGAATCCAGCCTGGGCCCACCAAACAACAATGACAGCTGCAACCAAAAAATAGCTGAGCATTGTGCTGGGTGCCTCTAGTCCCAGCTACTTGGGAGGCGGAGGAGGCAGGAAAATCTCTTGAGCCTAGGATTTGGAGATTGCTGTGAGCTGTGCTGCCACAGCACTCTACCCAGGGTGACAGATTGAGACTCTGTCTCAAAAAAATTAATAATAATAACTAAGAACTTTTGTTCAAAGAGTACTATCAAGTGAGCAAAAAAACCTACAGAGGGGAAAATACAGTAGAAAATCAATCTGTTGACCACCCAAGGGACTATAACAAACTGGTCAACATTACAGAGGTGGCCAACGTAAGGAACTATGTCTGGTGCTGATATGTACAGGTGTTGCATTTTCACTCTGACAACTAGATCTACTTAAGGAGGCAATCAACGTAAGGAGGCCGTCAACTATGGAGGTTCTATTGTATTTGCAAATCATATGTTTGACAGGATTAATATCCTGAATACATAAAGAACTAAAACTTGAAAAACCCAGGTTTTTAAATGGACAAAGACTTGAACAGACATTTTTCCAAAGAAGACATACAAATGGTCATTAAACACATGAAAAGATACTCAACATCATTAGTCCTCAGGGACATGAAAATCAAAGCCACAATGAGATACCACTTCACACCTACCAGGTTGGCTAGGATTTGAAATAATAAGTGTTGGCTAGGATATAGAGAAGGCAGAACCTTTGTGCATCACTGTCAGGAATACAAAATGGTACAACTGTGGAAAATGATTGACAGCTTCTTAAAAAGTTAAACATATGGCCTACCAATTCCACTCCCATGTATATATCCAAAAGAATAGAAAGTGGGACTCAAACACATACTTGTATACCCATGTTCCTTACAGCATTATTTTAAAAAGCCAAAAGGTAAAAAAAAAACCCAAGTGTTCATCAACAGATGGATGGATAAATGTGATATAAGCATACAATGAAATATTATTCATCCATGAAAATAGAGAACATATCGGTATATATTACAACCTGAATGAACCCTGAAACATTATGCTAAGTGAAATAAGCCAGGCACAGAAGGTATTTAATACCACTAAATTAAAATGATAAAGAGTACACTTAGAAATGGTTAAAATGATAAATATTATGTGGATTTTACCTCCAAAAAAATTCTAGAAAATATTAGCATTGAACCAAACAATAAATAAAAGGGTGACATATCAAAACAAAACCAAATGACATCTCAAAAACAGATGCAAAAAGGAATGCAAGATAGGGTTAACATTCAAAAATGAATCATATAATTCACCACATTAACCAACTAATACCAAAAACAATACGATCATCTCAACAGATGTAAAAAAGGCATTGGACTTCTATTCATGATTGTTTTTTAATTTGCAAACCAGTAACAGAAGGGACCTTCTTTAACATAATAAGGGTCACCTGCAAAAAAAAGTCTGTAGTAAACATAATACTTAATGATGCAAGACTGAATTATTTTCCACCTAAAATTGAGAAGTAGGTAGAATGTCCTCTCTTACAAGTCTTATCTAGCAATGTGCTAGAAGTCCTAGCTAGTGCAATAAGGCATGAAAAGTAAGTAAAAGGCATATAGATTAGAAAGGAAGAAATAAAACCATCTCCTATTTATAGATGGCATAATTCCTTATATGAAAAATTTCAAAGAATTTTTTTATCTAGAACTAATATTTGAGTTTCCTAAGGTCACATGATATAAAATCAATTTGCAAAAATCAATTATATTCTCATACATTAGCAATGAATAACAAAAACTGAAAATTAAAAATTAGTACCATGTATAATAGTACTGTAATAATAAGGAAGTCCTTAGGTATTCACAACCTGAGGTTCTAAACACAAGTCCAGAAACACTATATGAGAAAAGTTTTCAAGAATCTTACCTCAAGCCAACCAATACTGCAAACTACCTCTCTTAGGTTCAAATGGCATAAAAGCCCAAATGGCAGAGACAGAGTGTGTACTCACATGCCCCAAATGAACTGCACTTGAACTAATAAGCTTAGGGAATGTCAAATACAAACAGTCCTACTCTCCCAAATGGTTGAGGCTTCTGACCCAAACGTGAATTCCCCTGGAACCATCCAAAGGAGAGGAGAGCTTTTAAGTTCTACTCTCAAGGAGAGGGCAATCTCACTTCCAATGCCCCTTCTTTTTTGTAGAGGGCTTGGTCCCAGGGTCCCAGCGGAAGTCACTTTCTGAGGCAGTTCCTGGAGGAGGGACACAGTCTGTCTTCCTGCTGTCTTCCTGTCCCAGTGTCTAGGGCAGTGTTTTTCAACCTTTTTTTCTCACAGTACACTTGAACCTATAGTTAAACTTCCATGGCACACTTAAATTATGCTGATCTAAAAAAAAGAACATATTTACTGTGCTATGAACTTCTTTCAAGAATAATTTAATTAATGGCCTTTAAAATTTTTATGGCATACCTAAGATCCCCTCATAGCACACCAGTGTGCTGCCACACGTTGGTTGAAAATCACTGCTTTTGGGTCCCTATGTCTCTGGAGAAACCTCTCTTATTGCACAGCCACCATTTGGAAAGCTTCCTTCTGCTCTAGGGCTCATTTGGCAGTCATCTTTCTCTGACTTTAGGAATGACTAATGAGTCCTCTTTTCTTTCTCCATCTCGATTATTAAAGACCTTTAAGGCCAGGCCTAAAAGTTCCTCTTGTGACTCTAAGGCCCCTTTGCAAGTTTTTGGAGTTTATGCCAAATATCAGGGGCCAGCTGGGAGATAAAGTATATGGTTAAGATGGATTGTCCCTCCCTAGTGTTAGGATCTAAATTAGAGAAGTGAGAGGCTTCAGACAGACATGAAAGGAAAAGGCTGGATTTTTTTTTTATCCTGGCTCTGAATAACTTACGATGCCTTCTGACCTAGCGATGTCTTGGAAAGGGAGCAGGTACACAGGTGGGGAGGGAGTTTAGAACAGCCAGCTGGAGTGAGTGTAGCCAGGCAAGAGTGGTGGAGATGGGGGAGAAGGAGAAGAAGCAGGTGCAGCCGGGGAGCTGGAAAAGAAACATGATCAGGAAAGTGAAGGCAGGGAGAGAGATACAGTAGTAAGAAGTAATACGTGGCAGGAGAGTGAAGCACAGGATGTCTGGAAAGTTTAAAGAAACCCTGAACCTAGGGAGTTGCAGACCACTTGCTGTGCCAGCAGCAAGGAAAGGTCGAGAAACATTTTAGCGCTGTGATTAAGACATCCATTCTCAGGACAAATTTTCTGGTCATTTAACTTAACATTGCCCATGACAGCAACTAGGAAAATGAAAAGGACTTTTTAGGGATAGTTATATGTGAAAATAGAAGTATAAGGGGGTGTCCCTGACTCATATGATCTTCAGAATTCTGATCAGATATTAGTTATTCCTAAAACATGGGTCAGACCACAATGTTGAGATCTGGCCCAAAAATGGGCATGCCTGAGTTCTGACTCAGACTGAGACCTTGGGATATTCCCCCCAAACCTGGTGTCCCTGAATCTAAGTGAAGACTAATAGGGGTAGGAGGCTCTCCAAGGCACCCACACACACACCAGAAGGCCTTCCCTGACGACCTCCCCAGGGGTAGACCCAGTGCCAGGTTTTCCATCCTATCCCAAACCAGAAAGCTGCAACTCACAACCTTGTGCATATGACCACTTTCAGAGCCCAAGAGAGTCACTGAATTCCAAGCAATATAGAAGCTACCAAGAAGGATATACTGGCAAATACACAGCAGGGGAGGGAGCAGTCTAGAAACAGGGGGAGAAAAGTGAACTCTTTGTCTGGAGGTAGAGAAGTGACTCAGTTTTCCTAATAGTAATAAAAAAAGTGAAGCCCTCATGACTTGACTGAGAGCATTTCCACTTAGAACTAGAACTAGACAAGGATGCCCACTATCACCACTGCTATTCAACATAGTGCTGCAAGTCCTAGCCAATGCAATCAAACATGAGAAGGCAATCAGAAGGGTATCCAGATTGTAACAAAGGAGGTCAAACTTTCACTCTTTGCTGATCATATGATCTTATACTAAGAAAAGTCTAGGGACTCAACCAGGAGACTCCTGGAAATGATCAAGAAATACAGTAACATCTCAGTATGTAAAATCAATGTCCACAAATCAGTAGCTTTCATATATGCCAACAACAGTCAAGCTGCGAACCAAATCAAAGACACAATACTCTTCTCAGTAGTTTCAAAGAAAATGAAATAGGCTGGGCGTTGTTGCTCATGCTTGTAATCCCAGCACTCTGGGAGACCGAGGCAGGTGGATTGCCTGAGCTCACTAGTTTGAGACCAGCCTGAGCAAGAGTGAGACCCCTGTCTCTAAAATTAGCCAGGTGTTATAGCAGGAGCCTGTAGTCCTAGCTATGTGGGAGGCTAAGCAAGAGGATTGCTTGAGGCCAAGAGCCTGAGGTTTCTGTGATCTATGTCACCGCGGCACTCTACCAGGGGCAAGAAAGCGAGACTCTGTCTCAAAAAAGAAAAAAAAAAAGGAAAGAGAAAGAAAATTAAATGCCTTGGAATATACTGAATAAACAATGTGAACGATCTCTACAGCGAGAACTATGAAATTCTGAGAAAAGAAACAGCAGAAGATGTTAACATATAGAAAAACATACCATGCTCATGGCTGGGAAGAATCACTATCATTAAAATGTCTATACTCAAAATGGTCTACAGATTTAATGTAGTTCCCATTAAAACACTACCATTCATACTTCGAAGAACTTGAAAAATTATTTCTTCAATTCATATGGAACCAGAAAAAAAGACCCAAATAGCCAATGCAATTCTATGAAATAAAAACAAATCTGGAGGCATTTTGTTACCAGACTTCAGGTCATACCATAAGTCTGTAGTATAAAAAACAACCTGGTACTGGTATAAAAATAGACACAGATCTATGGAACAGAATCGAGATATAGAGATGAAACCAGCTTCATGTTACCATCTGATCTTCAACAAACCAAACAAAAGATTACACTAGGGAAAAGAAACCTATTTAATAAATGCTGCTGGGAAAACTGGATAGCCACATGTAAAGGACTAAAACTGGACCAAGACATCTCACCACTTAGAAAAATTACCTCATGCTGGATAATAGACTTAAATTTATGACATAAAACAGTAAAATCCCCAGAGGAAAGTGTGGGAAAAACTCTTAATGATCTCAGCCTTGGGAAAGATTTCATGAAGAAGACCCCATTGGCAACTGTAGCAACAACAAAAATAAATAAATGGGACTTAATCAAGTTAAAAAGCTTCTGCACAGCTAAGGACACAATCAACAAAGCAAACAGACCACTTTTAGAATGGGAGAAGATATTTGCATGTTACAAACCTAACAAAGGGCTAGTGACTAGAATATACAAAGAACTCAAGCAAATCAACAAGAAAAGAAGAAACAACCCTATCAATCAATGGGGAGGGGACATAAACAGAACCTTTTTCCAAGAAGACAGATGAATGGCCAACAAACACATGAAAAAATGCTCATCATCCATAATTATCAGACAAATACAAATCAAAACCACTTTCAGGTATCACCTAACACCAGTGACAACAGCCCACATCACAAAGTCCCAAAGCTGCAGATGCCAGCAGGGGTGTAGAGAAAGGGACATACTGATGCAGTGTTGGTGGGATTGCAAACTGGTACAGCCTTTTTGGAAAGAAATATGGAGAATTCTCAAAGAACTAAAAGTAGACCTCCCATTTGATCCTGTAATCCCATTACTAGGTATCTACCCAGAAGAAAAAATAATTTTACCATATGGATATTTGCACTGGGATGTTTATAACAGCTCAGTTTACAATTGCAAAGATGTAGAAACAACTCAAATGTTCATGAACTCAAGAATGGATTAACAAACTGTGGTATGTTTCTATCATGGAATACTCTTCTGCCATAAAAAAGATGGAAAATTTGCATCTTTATATTTACCTGGATGGATCCGGAGAACATTGCCCTAAGTATCTCAAGAATGGAAAAACAAGCATCCCATGTATTCAGTACTAAATCTGAAAATAGTAGACCAACCACAATAGGCCCACACAACAGAAAAACCCAAATGTAAGAAGGGGGCCAGGCACATTGGCTCATGCCTGTAATCCTAGCACTTTGGGAGGCCAAGGTGGGTGAATCACTTGAGTTCAGGAGTTCAAGCAGTCTGAGCAAGAATGAGCCCCTATCTCTATTAAAATAGGAAAATTAACTGGGCATTGTGACAGGCATCTGTAGTCCCAGCTACTTGGGAGGCTGAGGCATGAAGATCACTTGAGCCCAAAGAGTTTAAAGTTGCTATGAGCTATGATGCCATGGCACTCTACCCAGGACGACAAAGTGAGACTCTGTCTAAATAAATAAATAAATTAGTTAATTAGTTCAAAAAGTGGGGAGGACTCAGTTCCCACCTATGGGGCATAATGTAGGGGTATACAGCACATTTTCTGGGCAACTTAGGCAGGGCTTGTAGGTCTCTAGTCTGGCCCCCCCAGGCCTCCTCCCTGTGCCTGCTTTGCACCCCCTTTGCTTGGGCCATGGTATCTGCATTGCTGCCTTCTTGCCCTCACCTCTTTTCTTCCCCCCAGCACATGTGGGGTCTCTGTCCCTAGGCTGTGAGCTCCTTGAGGCAGCCCTCAATAAATATGAAGGGCTAAAAAAAAGGACTCAACTACAACTCAGACTCTGGACTTTAACTTAAAATGCAAATAATGTAACCTAATGGTACGTACCCTCATATTAGCCCATGATAAAAAATAAATCAAGTTTTTTTAAAGAAGAATCTGATTTTTGGCAGGAACTGAGGTAGACAGCTGGAGCAGGAGCTCACACCCCTACTGTCCACTTAGGGCTCTTCAAAGATGAGAATAGAAATTCTTAAGAGACAACAAATTAGGACACAGATATTTAATTAAAACAAAGAACAGTTGTGCTGTGAGTTTATTTCTCTTACCTTTTGTTAGATGGTTCATTTTTCCTCTGTTAGCTAGGTTATTAATTAAGCCACCTTTCCGGGGAATCCAGGCTGGAATGTAAAATGTCATAAATCAAGCTTACTGTATTACAAATGTTTAAAAAGAACCTCCTAGAAAGGAGTGGGGGGCCGGGCACAGTGGCTCATGCCTGTAATCCTAGCACTCTGGGAGGCCAAGGCGGGTGGATCGCTTGAGCTCACAGGTTTGAGACCAGCCTGAGCAAAAATCGAGACCAAAAACAGAAAAACTTAGGCAAAAGAATCGCTTGAACCAGAGTTAGACTGTGAGCTATGAAGCCACAGTGCTCTACCCAGAGCGACAGCTTGAGACTCTGTGTCAAAAAAAAAGAAAAGAAAAGAAAGGAGTGGGGGTGGGGAGAAGTGCTGACCTATAGGAAAAGAGCTGTTGTGTGTCAATAGTAACACCATCTTTTCAAAAAACCATCATGATGACCTATGTTTAACTGCTGCATACCAAGGTGTTCTGCAGCAAAATCTTTGAACAGTGCCTGTAGCATAGATAACCCATATAGTTTAGACAAAGATGCTTATCTAATCTTTCCAGTGGTCACGAGTTTAGGGAAGAAAGTCTGAGATGTAACCAGCTGAACGTGCCTTTATGCTAAAAGCTTTGCTGTATAAAGGATACTTTCTGAAGGGCTGGCACGGGGATCCACTGTCATGTAGCCACCTAAGACATCACTTCTGCTCTTAAGTCTCTATTACATATTTATTTTTGAGAAACAGGATTTATGAGCCTCTTTCCTCAGCATCTCAGCTCCCTTGGTCTTTGTGAGTAGGTTACCTACACCCGCTCACCACAGAACATGACCTATGGAACTCTTGGAAATCACTGTAAAATTAGAAGTCTGTAAAATTAAAAGCTAAAGAGCCTGTACTTAATCACTATGGTGGGTTGATAAAGTTGTTTCCCACAGGGTTATGTATTAACAAGTCAGATACTGACACAAATGTGAAGTGGAATCAAACAATGAAATAAATGAACGGCAGATGATGGGAGCCAGGTTTCAAACTGTCAGAGTGGGAGTTTCCAAATAAACAGAGGAGTCTAGGAGTCTAGTCCTTGTGTGAATGGACTAGACATAGACACATTAGAATGAACTCATGTTTAACTTTATGTAGATACTGATGGTTACAGATTGAAATAAGTATTAACATGTGTACAGCAGTTCTACCTTAATATCTACCCTCTTGTAGGTTAGTGTCTTTTTGTTCTGTTATTGGGGATGACCCTTGCCTTTGTAGTCTTCCTTCCAAAAATCTAAAACCCCTGTCTGTTCATGAGGAAAGCATCAGACGAATCCAAATTAAGAAACGTTCTCCAAAATACCTGACCAGAACTCCTCAAAATTGTCATGTTCGTCAAAATAAAGATAGTCTGAGATTCTATCACAACCGAGAAGTGCCTCAGGAGATATGACAGCTAAATGCAAAGTGGTATTTGGGTTAGATTCAGGAACAGAAAAAGGATAATAGACGAAAACTAAGGACATGCAAATAAAATATGGACTGCAGCTCTCAATAATGTGTTACTATTGGTACAGTAATTGTAACAAGTGTACTATACCAAGGTAAGATGTCAATAATAGGGGAGATGGTGTGGAATAGATGGGAATGCTCATGAATTTAAAAACTTCTTAAAAACTTAAAACTTAAGTTATTTAAAAAATCTGGTTGGAACACTATTTTAAAGAGCACACTAAGCTTGTGAGTAAAAAATATCAATAGAATCATTAATCGAATGCATATGCTTTAGAGGAAGGGCTTTCTGATGCTGCTTTACATGGCTTGGCTTATTTTTCCTTACTTCTTTTACTACGATTGGAAGAGTTTAATTCACATGAAAACTAAGTTGTCACAATATTGAAAATGTTTTGTATTTCTACAGCAAAGTCATAAGCCCCTTAAAGGTAAGGACTGTTTTTCTAAGTGATTTTTTTATAATGCTCAGTACTCAGTCTAGAATTATATTTATGTCTTCATTCATATATTTTTTCCAACCTGGGTATACCTATTGAAATGTCAAAGAGAATTCAACAGGAAGTTGAAGGTTTTTTTCAAAATGTGATTCCTCAAACTTAGCAGTGCCCTATCTTTATTCAAATTAATCTTCAATGCTAGAGAGAAACGTCATCGAGTGTGTAAGTGATGTTATTGATCAAGCAATATAGCATGAAGGAATCTAACACACTATTGATGGAACTGTTTTCAGCTCTGCAACATGTCTATTCTTTTCTGTATTCCAGTTGTTCTACTGATGGATACTGCTTTATAACAGACTAACATGGGCAGTGCCTGTGGCTCAGGGAGTAGGGCGCCGGCCCCATATACCAAGGGTGGCAGGTTCAAACCCAACCCCTGCCAAACTGCAACCAAAAAGTAGCTGGGTATTGTGGTGGGTGCCTGTAGTCCCAGCTACTCAGGAGGCTGAGGCAAGAGAGTCGCCTAAGCCCAAGAGCTGGAGGTTGCTGTGAACTGTGATGCCACAGTATTCTACCGAGGGCGACAAAATGAGACTCTGTCTCTGAAAAAAGAAAAAAGAAGCTAACGTATATGCAGCAATGGGGTTCAAGAGAGAAAGGAGGTTTACTGGTTGAACACCCTTACTATTCATCTTGCAGAACCAGATAAGTTCATCCCACTTAGGAGAACATGTAACTTCCCAAATACTTGTGATTTTCCTTTTTCTAGAGAGAAATTAGAGTAGCTCTGGTTATCACATATATAAGCCCCTACCCCATCACATAAGTAGACATATATAATTATTAGTATTGTACAGATTATATAGATGAAACACTACATTATTATTTTCTTTTTTTGAGACAGAGCCTCAAGCTGTCGCCCTGGGTAGAGTGCTGTGACATCACAGCTCACAGCAACCTCCAATTCCTGGGCTCAAGCGAGTCTCTTGCCTCCGCCTCCCAAGTAGTTGGGACCACAGGTTCCCGCCACAACGCCCGGCCATTTTTTGGTTGCAGCCGTCATTGTTGTTTGGCGGTCCGGGCTGGATTCGAACCCGCCAGCTCGGGTGTACGTGGCTGGCGCCTTAGCCCATTGAGCCACAGGCGCCGAGCCTACATTATTATTTTCAAGGATCCACACACATCAAGTTATTTTTGTTCTTTAGAACAAATGTGACAAATCACCAATGTGACAAATCATCTACTTAAATTTCCACATTCCTTTACCTAGAAAACCAACAGAATAATAATATTGAAAAAAGCCTAAAACATCATTTGGTCCAACATTCTTAATTATACAGAAAAGTAAAATAAGATCCACAGAGATTAAGTGATATGTCCTTATTCATTTAACTGTTTAATGTCAGAACCCAAACTAAAACCTAAGTTTCCTGCCCTGTCCAATTGAGTTAAGGCCTTTGTGTGTGTATGTTACTGGGGGGAAAGGAAGCTGTGAAAGAGGAGGAAGTGGGTAGAAGGCAAAACTGTATTTCCAGCTCTTCACAGCATATCTTTACCATTTTCTTTTGATATTTACAGGCCATCTTTGCCAGGAATGGTAGCTCACTTAGCTGCAAAACCAGTAAGCCCTTTGTTTTTGAAGCCACCCTTCAAAAGTAGCACTGCCTATGTAATCAGAAATCTTTTGCTTGAAGCAAATCGATCTCTTCATTATCTGCTCCAATTTACTGACTGTGGTAGAGCTTAAGGTATTCCACAGAACAGAAGATATATTCCACTGTGTCTCATGCCTGGGATTCTCCTTATCCTCCTTCTGTTCCCCTCTCCCTAACACCAAAAATCCCACCCAGCATTATTTCCCATCTTTCAATAATTATATTTGTCAACCATCAGTCTATCTGATTAACTTCTCTAAGTACTAAGGTAAATGCCTCCTTTTTTGTCATGAAAACCATCCAATCTAGCAACAAACATACCCAAATATGTTAACCATATTTGGTCCCCATGGGTTCCATGCCAAATATGGTACCCATGGGGATGCACTTCCATTATATTTATGATCAGTAGCACCAATGCAAATTTTCTTTTTTATTCCACTAATTAATATAGCATTAATAAATACAAACATTTAACCTGTATGGAGTTGACAACTCTCCAAATAAGAATAGCAAGTGAAAGCAGTATTTTAATGTGAAAGACACCATGAATCTATTATTATTCTTCCATATCAATTTTTTCCAATTTACTTTACATGATTTATAGATTTACAAATTACCATGTCCTAAAAATGGACCTTTATTGTTTAATGGGTACAGAATTTCAGTTTAGGAGGATAAAAATGTTCTGCAGACCAATGGTGGCAATGGTTATACTATAATGTCACTATACTTAAAGCCATCAAAATGTACGCCTAAAAATAGTTCAAATGGCTAGGCACATTGGTTTGCAGATGTAATCTCACCACTTGGAAGGCTAAGAAGAAAGGATCTGCTTGAGGCCAGGACTTTAAGACCAGCCTGGACGAAATAGCAAGGCCCCATCTCTTTAAAAAAATGATTAAAAACAGTAAACTTTTAAAACTGGAAACAGTTTTCTTTTAAAAACCATCGTTAGACTATGACTTGACAAAGAATCATGGGGCTTTTTAGGGTAAAGGAAAACATAACATGATATTTGTATATGTAAAGAAGAATGTGAAATAAAGGGAAATTATATGTTCCAATGTTATAAAAATTAGATGATTCTCTGGGAGACAGCTGAGTTCTAGAATTGCTTTACTAAACTGTTGTTAATATGCCAGGTGGGAAATAGGTTTTTAAAACAAATTATGAAAGTAGTATTTGCTCTTTATTATTCAAATATAGTAATAAAGTAAATCCTCCCCTATTACTCCAAACCCTACACTCTACTCAAGAGTAACTTTTACTATATTTCACATTCTTTTGAAAATGTTAACATGTATTTCTACATAGATATTTTTATAAACATGGCTCATTTATACTATTCTACAATCTGCTTTTTTACTTACCTTTCACTGTATCTTATAAACCTTTTCATCGTCATATCAATTTACCTTATTTTTTAAAGCTATTTAGTGTTCAACCATATGTCTGTACATTACCTATCTACTTACCTATGTAAAAGCCTCACAGATATTGAAAAAATGAGACCTTGAAGTTGAGTAATTTTGATAACAATGATGTCTGAATAAGATATTCGAAGTTAGGGCGGTGCCTGTGGCTCAGTGAGTAAAGTGCCGGCCCCATATACCAAAGGTGGTGGGTTCAAACCCGGCCTCGGCCTAACTGCAGAACAGAAAAATAGCCAGGTGTTGTGACAGGTGCCTGTAGTCCCAGCTACTCGGGAGGCTGAGGCAAGAGAATCGCCTAAGCCTAGGAGTTGGAGGTTACTGTGAGCTGTGTGACGCCATGGCACTCTGCCGAGGGCGATAAAGTGAGACTCTGTCTCTACAAAAAAAAAAAAAAAAAAAAGATATTCTATTTAGATTTCCTTCCCAAAACTGTAGTAAACACATGACGTAGAACATCCATTCTTGAAATCTGTGTATTTCCTATATCAATTTGAATTCAAAGAAGTAATTTTGTGGGGAGTCTATAAGTGCCCAAATTATAGGGGCAAAAGCATTCTAGCTTAAAATATTTTTCTGACCTAACAGTGGAAGTATCAAAATTGAAAAATACATCTCTGAAAATCTCCTGGAAAAGCTGGGCAGAGGGTGCCAAAACACCTATGCAGAAGTAAAAAGTACGGTCAAAATATTTTGATGGTAATGTCTAACGATGAGAAACAATGAAATCTCATTGTTGCCTTATAACATTTTAAATGAAAGTCCCAATTTTGCCGTATTAAAGTGCTAAAAAGAAAGGATGTTTCTGAGCAATTAATGTCATTTAAAAATTTAACTATTAAGTTTCTTAATACTTGAACGTGGTTGAATATGTGCGCAGATATGCAGACAAGTATTTAGATCATCATCAAGCAATTAATGTCTTAAAAAAGATTAACAGGATATACTGACAACTTAGAAAATTTACAAAATCCTTTTTTATTTTTAAGAGACATAGTATCTTTCTTGCCCAGTCTGGTGTGCAGTGGCACCATAATAGCTCGCTGTAACCTTGAGTTATTATCTAGCTATTATCTTGTCCTCAACTATTTTCCCACCTCAGCTTCCCAAATAGCTGGGATTACAGGTGCACTCCACCACATCTGGGTAATGTTTTAATTTTTTTTTTCAGAAACAGGGTCTTGCTCTATTGCCTAGGCTAGTCTCGAAATCCTGGCCTCAAAGGATCCTCCTACTTTGATAGAGATTACAAGTATGAGCCACCATGCTCGGCCTACAGAATCCATTTTTGATGAACGTTAGTGCTAAGCCCCTCTATAAAAAAATGAAAATTTTTATTATTTGAAAATCATGCAGCATGTTAACAATATTCATTTATTAAGAATAATCTGGAGGGCAGCGCCTGGAGCTCAGTGGGTAGGGTGCTGGCCACATACATCAGGACTGGCAGGTTTGAACCCAGTCCAGGCCAGCCAAACAACAATGACAACTGCAACAAAAAATAGCCCAGTGTTGTGGCGGGCGCCTGTAGTCCCAGCTACTTGGGAAACTGAGGCAAGAGAATCGCTCGAGTCCAAGAGTTTAAGGTTTCTGTGAGCTATGATGCAAAGGCACTCTACTGAGGGTAGTGAGGGACATAGTGAGACTCTCTCTCAAAAAATGATAATAATCTGGAGTAACATCAACAGAAATAAAAGAATAACAAACTCTGGAATAACACAGTAATCATACCTGCAATCCCATCACTTTGGGAGGCTGAGGCAGGAGGATTACTTGAAACCTGGAATTCAAGACCAGCCTGAACAACAAAAAATATGAAAAATTAGCCAGGTGGTGGCACACACCTGTAGTCCTAGCTACTCTAGAGGCGAATATGGGAAGATCACTTAAACCCAGGAGTTTGAGGCTGCAGTGAGCTATGATCACGCCACTGTACTCTAATTTAGGTAACACATCAAGACCCTGTCTCTAAAGAAAAAATAAAAAATAAAGTAACTATGGTTAATATGCTAAGGGTTCTTTTTTTTTGAGACTGAGTTTTATTTTGTTGCCCTCAGTAGAGTGCTGTAACGTCATAGCTCACAGCAACCTCAAACTCTTGTCCTCAAGTGATCCTCTTGCCTCAGCCTCCTGAGTAGCTAGGACTACAGACAACCCCCACAACACCAGGCTATTTTTAGAGACAGGGGTCTCACTCTTGCTCAGGCTGGTCTAAACCTGTGAGCTCAGGCAATCCACCCACCTCAGCCTCCCAGAGTGCACTGCAGGCAGGAGCCACTGTGCCCAGCCCTATGCTAAGGGTTCTAATGAAAAAACTATACAACATACAAGAACAAATGTGCAATGTCAGCAGAGAGACAGCAACTCTAAGAAGGTATCAAAAAGAAATACTAGAAATGAAAAAAAATATTGTATCAAAAATGAGAAATGCCTTGGGTGGGCTCATCAGTAAACCCAAAACAACTGAGGAAAGAATCAATGAGCCTGAAGATACGTCAATAGAAACTTCCTACACTGAAAAAGAAGAGGGAAAAATTAACAAAAAGAACAAAAACCAAGAAAAGCCAATTAAGCCAAGAACTGTGGGACAGTTACAGTTGATGTAATAGGAATAGCAGAAGGAGAAGAAAGCAAGAAAAAGAAGAAATATTTGAAGTAATCATGACTGCAGATTTTCAAAATCTAATGACAGAAACAAAACTGCAGATCCAGGGGGTTCAGAGAATACCAATCCAGGTAAATGGCAAAAAATCTATAGTTAGACATATCACATTCATACTGGAAAAAAACAAGGAAGCTAGGGTAAAAAGTGGCCAATCAGTATATGAAAAAGTACTTAATACCATAGTCATTAGGTAATGAAAATCAAAACACAGAGAGATACCACTTCGTACTCCCTGCCAGTAAGACAGACAAATAACAGGGGTTGGGGAGAATGTGTAGAAATTAGAAGAATCACACATTGCCAGCAGAAATTGAAAATGGTATAGCCATTTTAGAAAAACATTTGACAGTAACTCAAAAAGTAAAACATAGAGTTATTATACGACCCAGCATTTCCTCTGCTATGTATATATCCAAGAGAACTGAAACCATATAGTTCACACAAAAATGTTTACATGAAGAAAGATGGAGACTTTACCTCTTTCATGTTTACATGGATGGAGCTGGAACATATTCTCCTTAACAAAGTATCTCAAGAATGGAAGAAAAAGTATCCAATGTACATTGCTATATGTTAGATTACTATTTTTCATGTCTAT
>CAUYRH010129395.1:0-29385 GCA_963574655.1 Perodicticus potto
ACCCATGAATGGATTAATAAATTGTGGTGTATGTATACCATGAAATATCATGCAGCCTTAAGAAAAGATGGAGACTTTACCTCTTTTACGTTTACATGGATGGAGCTGGAACGTATCCTACTTAATAAAGTATCTCAAAAATGGAAGAAAAAATATCCAATGTACTCAGTACTATTATGAAACCAATTTACAATCACTCACACTTTCACATGAAGAATAGATCACAACTATGGCCCAGGATGAAGGAGGGAGGAGGGGGGGAGATCAGATTGAAGGAGGGTGAATGGTGGGATCACTCCTATGGTGCATAATGCAAAGGTACTTGTCGGATTTATTAAGTGTAGAGTATAAATGTCTTCTCAACACAATAATTAAGTAAACGAGATGAGGTTTGTATTAACCAGGGTGATGTAAACGCTCCTTAATCTATACGAAATCAGCACCTTGTACCCTGTACATGCATTCATGTATACATGATCTATGCATTTATGATTTAATAAAAAATGAAAAAAAATAAAAGTCACTTGGGGACTGACTATGAGAGCGTTGATTGGGATGGGGAAGGTAGACACGGAGAGAAGTGGACAGATCAAAGTAATGGACATAGATCAAATTGTGACGTCTTGAGGAAGCATTAGCCATAAGAGATGAGGGATAAGGGCCCATGAGAAGACTGGCCCCCATGAATAGATGGACGACAATGTCATTATCAAGAAGAGAACAGATTTAGGGGATGTGGCAGAGGCAGTCAGTGCTCACCAACATTGCCTTTCACCCACTCCCCCCGGATACCCTGCTGGATTAGATTTTCTTTTTTCTCTTGCAGTAAAATGTGGCCATAAGACTGAGCTCTGACGAATGAAATGTGAGTGGACATGCTGGGCCTCTCTCTCTAGATGGCGGCTTATGACAGTCGGAGCACTTTACCCATGCCCTTGTCTTTCTCACTCCCAGCTGGAACCTGGAGAAGGAGTATGGCCAAGCCAGCCAGAGACCATTTAGACCTGGGCACCTGGACATACAATTTATGGGACCCAGTGCAAAGAAAATGCAGGGCTCCTCTTTCAAAAGCAAAGTGGGGTGATGTGTCATTAAAATGACTAAGTACAAAGCCTTATCTTTTCCTCTGCGGCCTTTCTACTGACCTGTCCTTGGGTTTTCTCTTTGCTGTTTAATATCATGCTCTCTTGGGCATAGGGGCAGCTGGGGGGGAGGTCCACTTTGTGACTTAGAGCATGCTTAACTTAGTGCACTGTGACTATATTTACCCTCCTACCAGATGCCAGACCAACATATGATACCCCAGCCAGGGGCAGGGAAGTTGAACCAGGTTTCTTCTCTTCCCAAGGGCCCATCACCCCAATCTATAGTCCACTCCCAACCAAGTCTCCCGCCAAACATGCCATGCCCTGCAAGCTCAGGGCAGAGGCAGCGGCAGCTGTGCCCCACACCAAGATGGGCAGAGCACATGCTCCCAGCCCCAAACTTCCTGCACCCATCCCTGGCACCCTAAAAGGACAGAAAGCAGGTGTAGTGGTCTCGGGATGAGGGAGGGGCAGCAAGAGGCAAGAATCCATTCTGGGGAAGCAGGGAGGTAGCTGAGGGCAGAACTACAAGTGAGCTGATGCTCCAAGCGCCAAGCACCATTGTGTTTCACTGTGCCTTTGGACTCCATTTACAAGATACAAATTCAAAGACAAGATTATTAAGAATTTCATGATGCATGGCTCGGCATCTGTGGCTCAAGCAGCTAAGGCACCAGCCACATACACCTGAGCTAGCGGGTTCGAATCCAGCCGGGCCCGCCAAACAACAATGACGGCTGCAATCAAAAAATAGCCGGGCATTTTGGCGGGTGCCTGTAGTCCCAGCTACTTGGGAGGAGGAGGCAAGAGAATCGCCTAAGCCTGGGAGTTGAAGGTTGCTGTGAGCTGTGATGTCACAGCACTAACAGCACTCTACCCAGGGCGACAGCTTGAGGCTCTGTCTCAGAAAAAAAAAAAAGAATTTCATGATGCCAAATGCAGGGCATTAAATCCCATACATGAGGCCCTTCTGGATGTGGGGTCTTGAGCTGCTACTACACTGGTTGCAAGCCCACGAAGCCAGCCCTGTTGGGCATCTATGTGTTTGGCGACAGACCTGTGCCCTCTGGACCAGAGTAGCATGGCAGCGTTCCCTTAAGAGGCTCTTGGCTGAGGCTGGGAACACAACCCTTAGCCCTTGTCCTCTTCACCGGGTGCATGTTTTCCTAAATGCAGTACGGGGTGAGTTCATCCACTCTTACTTTTCTCCCCCACTCAAGGGCTAAACCACCACAGATTACGTCCTGGTGCCCAGGTCAAGATGGTCTCTGGCTGGTTTGGGCACACTTTTTCCCCAGGCCCCAGCCGGCAGTGAGGAAGTGAGGACATGACTGAAGCGCTCCCACTGTCATGAGCTGCCGGCCCCTCCACTCACCCCATTCCTAACACACACTGAAACATTTTCCACTTTCCCAGCTGCTCTGACTGGATGCCAGCCTGCACACCATTTCAGGGGAGGAGGGTGAGGTTTGGGTGGCCACATCTAGGCAAGGGGGCAGAGGAGGAGGAGAGCTCACAGTGAAGGGACAAACAGCGGAGACAAGCTGAAGAGCTGCTTTTCACCAAGAGTTAATGTTCTTACGCTGTGCTCATCCAGAACATCCTGAAGCTCAGGAGAAATTGCCTCGGGGCTGAGGAAAGGAGAAAGAGGGAAGCCATAAAATGTCAATGAAGCAAGTAGAATTTCAGTACATTAAGTAAAGGCTAAGGGGAATCCAGGCTATTAATTGATAATCCCCTGCTACTTGCGGACTTCCAAATTAGACACTCGGTTGATCAAAGGAAAAAATGTTAAATGCAGATGGGCCCTCCCACTCACTCACCCCGATAGATGAAAGAAAAATAAAAAGGCAGTTTCAAGCAGAATAAAACAATAATAATAATATAGACCACCGGCAATATTTATTACTATGTACCTGGTACTCTTTAGAACTCTTTATTTGTACTAACCAATGTAACCCTTGCAACAAATATCTGAGACATTATTATTGTTATCATTCCCATTTCACAAATGAGAAAATTGAGGCCCAGAAGTTGAATCACTTCACTAATGGGTTCGTATGCTGTCACTGTGTACACAGGACCAACTAAATCAGGCATGTAGGGTTCCTAGTATTAAAATATCACTTTCCAGAAGCAGTTCTGGAAAGAAAGTGTGTTCAGCTGCACAGGCAAAGTTTAAGAGGAATGTAAGCCCAAAGTATAAAACTATAAGCCTTAAAGTATATCTGTAAACACTTCTTTCCTGTCTCCTCCCTAGCATTTCACAGAGGGGACATAGCCTCTGACTTTGTAGAAGGCGGGAGAGAAGATAATGTGATCAGATAAGTTGTCATAGCAAAGAGTAAGCCCTTCCCATAATTCCCATCTGCCTCTGCTCTCTTGAATAAACAGAAAGTTCCCACATGGACTCATTTTTAAAATACTTGCAAGAAGCATACCAAAGGCATCCTGACTCACTGCTGACTGGTGGCCACTCCTGAGCCATGCTCAGCTGCTTCATCAGCATGGCCCTAAAAGTCCCTTCATACCAGAGCAGTGACCTGCCAAATATAGCAGGGGTCCTATTTTTAAAAAGGCTCAAATGAGCTTGCAGAAAGCCAGTAACTCATGCCATCAACAAAGTTTTATAAAAACCCAGGCCAGGCCATCTGCACACTGTTCAAGTCATACTGAGATGACACAGCAGCAACAACAGCAGTGACAATAAGGGAAACTCCTGCTTTGAGAGGGCTTCTTGTGGGTAAGATGCTGCTGAGTGCCTCTTATATCCACTCTCTCATTGCATCCTGGCAGCAGTCCCAGAGGAGAGAGTTTATTATCCCCATTTTACAGATGAAAAAACAGTCTCAGAAAGATCAAACCACTACCCTACATTCGCATAGCCCGGTGATTTTCAACTGTTGTGCCATGGCACACTGGTGTGCTGTGAGAGGATCTGAGGAGTGCTGCGAAAATTGATAAAGATTATTAATTAAACTATTTTCAAAAGAAGTTCAAATCACAGTAAATATATTCTTTTCCCACTTTTTTTTTAATCAGCATGATTTAAGTGTGCCACAGAAGCTTAACTGTAGGTTCAAGTGTGCCATGAGATAAAAAAGATTGAAAACATTGACATAGCCAGTGATCTGTACAGTTTCTGAGAGAGCTCATTAAATGTCACTCTGTAGTTCTACGTGTCCAGCAATGTGACACTTGTGCTACTGGATGTTGACCCTAAGTGCATTGAGGACCCAAAAGGAAACAAACTCTATTGGCAAGTTGTTACCCCTGCATCCCTCACCTCAGTCTATGGAATTGGCCTCTCGGCCATCAGGATGAAAATCCTCTTTGAGTTCTGGGAGGCTAAAAGGCTTCAAGAGTAAAGCATAGACTCACATATAAAAAAGAAATCAATAAGATTTCTAAAAAGTGACATTGGAGTAGGCAAAAATTCCTTGATAACAACAAAAAAAATTATAGACCATAAAAGAAAAAAAAATGTAAAAGTTTGGCTCTTCAAAAAATACTTTTAAGAAAAAGAACTACAAATCAGAAGAAAATATTTACAATACCTATAATTGACAAAGAACTTGTATTCAAAATATAGAACTCTTACATCTCAGTAATACAAACACAACAATTTTGAAAATGGTCAAAATATTTTTAGCGAACACTTCCCCAAAGAGAAATACAAATGTCTGAGACAGACATGAAAAAGTGCTCAACAGCATTAGTTGAAATGCAAATTAAAGCCGTAAGATAATACATGAACAAAAGAATGGCTAAAACTGAAAAGTCTGACAATATCAAGTGTTGACAAGGACATGGAGCAACTAGAACTTGCCTGCATTGCTTGCGAGGCTGTGAAATGGTACAGCTACTTTAGAAACCAGTTTGATAGTTTCTTATAAAGTTAAACATATATTCACCATACAATTCAGGCATTTCACTTCTAAGTATTTACTCAAAAGAAGCAAAAACATATGTCCATACAAAGAGTTGTATGAGAACATCTATAGCAACCTTATTCATAATAGCCAAAGACTAGTAACACCCAAATATCCATCAACAGAAAAATGGATGAACCAATTTGGATACATCCATATAATGAAATACTACTCAGCAATAAAAAAGGAACAAATTAGTGAGGCATGTAACACCATGGATGAATCTCAAAATATTTATGCTGAGTGAAGGAAACTTGACACCAGAAAAGTGTACACACTATAGAGTTTCATTTATATGACATCTGAGTAGAGAAAAACCTACAGTTACAGAAAGCAGATAGTGGCTTGCTGGGGTTGGAGAGTGGTTGGCCACAAACACAAGGTAAATTAGGGGAGGAATCAAAATGTTTTATATCTTGATTGTGGTATTTTCACATATCACATGTGGGTATATATACCTGAAAAAAAACCTTGGAACTGGATGGTTGAAATTGACACATTTTATTTTATGTCAATTGAACCTCAGTAAAGTTGATTGTGAAAAAAGCATTTTGCAAAAGGGCAAGAAATCAGAGGCCAGGGAAGGAGGTTTGGTGAATGGGCTATAGTAAGTAACAGCGGTGGGGTAGGGGAAGGGGAAAGCTTCCAGCCCTGGGTGATAACCTGGCCCAGCCATTTGTCACTTTGAGAGTTTCAGCCAATCTATGAGGCTTTGAGTGAGGAAATTAATGCCTTTCAAACTTCCTGCTAAATGCAACAGTGAAAGTGGTGGATATATTTCCAGAAGTCCTTTCCAGAGCTAACAGATCATGGCTCCTGGCTGCCCTCAGATTTGAAGACACTCAGAACTATCGCTTTTTCCTTGCAAGGCCTAACACTCCTGCTGCCTGCTGGCACCAGACCTCTCTGACTTGGAAAGCAAGACTTCTAAGTGAAGCACGTGGTTGGCCTGAAGCATAAACTCCACTTCTACTGGGTCCCTGCAAAAAAGAATCATTTTTTCCAAGTATGTATGCATGCCTTTCCCACAATAGGAACTATTTTCAAATGTAGGAAAATTGTACCTGTCTGCTGGGGCTCTCACTGCAGAAGATCCCTGTTTCAAAAGCTACTGTTAGAAGGTAGATGTTGTTCAGCCTCCCATTCAGTCATTCACCCATTCATCCACTCATCCGATAAACATCTCTGAGCACATGCTTGGTGCTAAGCTTGTCATGGTGAGCAGTTGTGCTCTGACAGCCAGGAGCTCATTGGCTCACAGGGCAAGGAGGGACAGAAGGATACAGGAAGTTGACAGGCCATGACAGCCAGGTATGGCAAAAGCCCTGGAGCACACCTCCCCTGGGGCTTCACCTGCCCTCAAGGACTCTCACAAAGATCACGCCAACTCTCATTGTCTGGGGATAGCCCTCAGGTTGCTGGCACCAGCTTAGTCTCTGCCAAAGGAACTCAGAAATGCCTAGGAACTCTCCTTCCCCTTCCCCAGTGACTAATAGATGTATAAATACTTCAGTGGGACAGTACTGAAGCATGTCCTTTACTGTCTCCAGAGCTCCTGTCTGGGACTGAGCCAAGTGACCTACCTTCTGTGGGACTTGGCTTAATAATGCACCTTGGCTCAGCTTCTTCTTCTGGCTTCTGCCTGCCCACTCCCCTACTGGTTATTCCTGGAAAATTTCCTAATAAATCACATTTCCAAGAATCCTTGTGTCAGGATCTATTTCTAGGAAACCCAACCTAAGACATGTTCCGACTGTGGAACACCAAAGTGGATCCATGGAGATCCCTGGGAGGGGCACTGGGGTAGGAGAAACCGTCTAAGCAGGAGCGAAGTTGGTCTGTGCCCACATGTATGAGTGTATGTATACACCCGTGTGTGCATGTGTGTGGGCCAGATGAAGGTTAAAGTTTACCCAACTTGCAATAAACTTGAGAAACAACAAGACAGCCAATTTGACTGGAGCACAGCACACATGGCAACACGTGGGAAGACATGAGGCTGGAGGGGTCAGTAGAGAAGAGAGGTCATGAAGGTCTAAGTCAAATGAAGAACTTTATCTTCAGGACCATAGTGAGCCATTGGAGGGTTAGCCACAAGGTAGCGATAAGACCAGATTTAGTCTTTAGAAAGCAGATTGCTGTTTGCAATGGGAAGGACATGTTTGAGAGGAGCAGAACAGGATTCTTGGAGCAGGTAGAGGCTGCCACTGACATTTGGACCATAACTGAAAAGAAATGATAAGAATAGATGAGAGACCACGAAAGGATTAAAGAAATGTTCCAAAGTCATAATCAGCAAGACTCAAATTTTGATTGGTTGAGAGACTCTGCATAGGGGTAGGTGAGGGAAGAGAGGAGGCAGAAATGATTCCCAGACATTGTCACAGGTCTAGTTGCCCAGGAAGCAGACTCTGATTCAGAGACCCGACATACAGGAAGGTTCCTGCCAAGTGCTCTCAGGGTTGACTCTATTTAGGAGAAAGAAGGAAGCAAGATGGGGCGGGGGAGAAGGTGGGCTGGGATGCAGTTACAAAGAAAGGCCTCATCCAAACCCACAGGGAGCTCTGGAGCTAGGAGTGCCCTGCAGTTGTCCTGAGTCAGGTCAAGGAAGCCAGGACTCTGTCCACCTGCATCAAGCAGCCATTGTTTGCAGATAACACTGTGGGAGAGGTTGTAACTTTGGGGGATGTGGTTCCCTTCAGCCAAGGGCAATTCCTAGGGAGAGTTGACAGCTGAGCCATGAGCTGAGGAAGTGGGTCATTCCATACTAACAGGGGTGCTGAGTGGACAGCACAGCAAGCTCAGCAGACTTGGGGGATGATTGTGAGACTTGCTGTGGGAGACATGGGGAAAGTTTCCAGTTCCCTGGATCTCAGTAGATGAGGTAATCTGGGCAGTAGGGGTTAGGTACTGGTTCCTGGCTTCTTTGGGATCGTGGATACTTTTGAAAAGTGACAAGGGCCCTCCATATTCACAACTTTAAACATAAATTTTCGTGACACTTCGAGGCCTGAATTATCTCCAAAAGCAAACTGTAGGACAAAGATTTGAATGCAACAGACTTGTTTGGGAGGTGATCTCAGAAAACATGGAGTGGGAGTAGAGAAATGAGCAAATGACGAGGAAGAGGCAAAAAGTCAATATAGGTGCATCACTGAACAAGTGGGAAGGTAGGGCTTTACCCTGTTGGGGCCCCTCTGAGAAACACTATGAAACATGCCCTAGAATGAACCCACCTGGTGCAAAGAAGCTGAGACATTTGCCTATCATTTCCCATTCCATTTTAGTTGAAGGGCATCCCTGGGGCATCTCTGGCCCTTCTGGTTATCCAAGATCCAGTCCCCATTCCACACCTACTCCCTGCAGGGCCAGAACAACATGGCTCTCTGTCCAGAGAACACCCTCAGGCAGATAGTGGCATATGTTCACAGTAAGAAGCCATCTTATTGTCCCCAAAGTTGAAAGCCCAGGGAATACGTCCAGAGTACCACCAACATCTGGCACAGAGCTCATAAGATCCCTGGTTAAGAACTTTTGCTAAAGGACACCAAGGAACACCAGAATGGCAGAAAATGTAGCTGGAGAAGTAAGGGAAAAGCCAAACTCAGCCATCTAGGATATCCAGGTTCCTCCAACTAGGTCCCAGGGGGAGCCACTGAGGAACTTATTACTGTCAATGAGCCTGGTTTTCTTGGAGAAAATCTGAGCTCCCCAGCTCTGATACTCTGACAACTCAAAGACCAAATGGACAGGAGGGGTTGCCAACAGTTGAAGAAAAGTTTGGGAAATTAGGATGCATTTCTTAGGGGCTCAGGATGGAAGGGGATATTTTAATCAGTCATTGGTTCAGCGATGCATCTGGACAGTATATAGAGAAGGCGGGACTGCTTGCCTTTGTGCCACAGGACTTGTCTCAATTCAAATGCCATTCAGCTAGAAGAGGCAGAAAGCAAAACAAACTCTTCAGCTGTAATTTTACATAGCATTTTTTACATGTAAATCAAGGGGCTCAAATGGCATTTTCAGTCCCTCCTAAGTGTCAAAAGCCCAGAGGTCTGCAGCTGTATTTATTCATTATTAAACTGTATTTATTCGCAGTATTTATTCATTAACCATTTAAACATCTGAGGTAGTTCCTTCCAGAAAACAAGGTTCTGAGTCCAAGTTCCAAGTTCAGCCACTTGTAATGTTTGACTTGAGTGGAGCCATGAAGTCTCGAAAGTGGCCTTGCAAAGGGCTTTCCTCAGGGGCTGTGTGGGCTTTCGTGGTCGTTACAGTGGTTGCTGGGCCCAAGTTTGCTCCTCCAAACACCTCTTACTATAAAAAAAAAAAATGCCCTTGAACAAGGAGCTCAGGGGACAAAACACAGCTCACATGCATTTAAGGAAAGGTGGGGAGGAGCCCAGTTACCTTGGGATAGTCTGGCAATGATCAATGGTAATGACAGGCTGTGCACACAGCGGATACTTAGTACATAGTTGGGTGGTGGCAGGTGTCACTGCTTATATTCTTTAGGCAAAATCCACTGTGACCATTTCCTCACTCTCGGAAGAGATGGATGGAATGATATGGCTGATATGTTTATTCATATCTTCACTTGATTATGAAACCCTTGCGTGATTATAAATCCTATGGCCTCCTACACTGTGCCCCATGTTGACCCAGCTGCATGCATGTGCCCTCCAGATTGTGCCCCAGATTGTTCTGCTGATCATTTTGCAAAGATATGGGTAACACAGAAAGGATCACAGACTGAAATAAAAGAGCAGAGCACCTGCATCATTGTCTTTTCTACTACTGACTGATCTGAATGAATTACTAAATTCCTCTGAGCTATGGTTTTCCCAACCAGAAAATGGATAAATCACCCCCTGTTTACAAAGAGCTCTGGTAAGACAACTGAAAATATAATCAAAAGTTTAACAAGTGAGATCTCTCAACTAGAATAAAAATTAAACCATGACATTTTGGATAAAACTCAATATTTTGTAAGTCAAATGCCATCGAAATTATACTTAGGTACATTAACTTAATTTAAGAACTAGTGGCAAATTATATTACTATTTGACACATAACTGCTCTGCATAATTATTTAATCAGAGCTCCCCTGAAACAAATTAATGCCGATGCAGCCTATTTTTTTTATTTTCAAGAATACAGAAAAGTCTCAGGAATAATATATAAACACCTATACCACTACCATCTGGCATTGTTAAATACTCACATTTTGCCATATTTTCTTCACACGTTTTCTTGAAAAAAATAACACTTTAGAGATCTAGCTGAAGCTTTCTATATGTCCTTTCTTCATCCCATTCCTTTCCCTCTTTTCCAGGGAGCAGAAGACGATCAGTGCCCCATGTCACAGGCGCTCAGCCCACCTCTGGGCTCAGCCAAGCTGGCAATATCCCACCTCCAGTGTCCACCTTGAGTCTCTGATTCTTTATTCAAAGGCTTTCCTCAAAACCCTCAAGAGCAAACTCAATCCTCACAGACACATCAGGAAGTATGGAGGAATTAACAACCCCAGGAGAAGCATCAACTGATGAGGACAGAGCCAAAGTATATATGAAAGTCCTCAGGACACACAATTCTCAGAGGTCCCCCTGGAGTTGAGAGCCCTTTTGCCTATAGTGGTGATCTCAACAATATACACTTTCTTGGTTTTCCCACTTTTTATCTCCCCCTCCCTCCCTGCTCCTTGGGATCACCACCACCCCCATAAATCCTGAGGGCCCAAGTCCTCAGGCTCTGCTGTGGGGACCCCCAATCTAAGACATGCTTTCCTTATGAGCAGCATGGTTTGAGACTTTTACTGCTGACGTGCTCTCATGCATCCAGAAACAATCATAGTATTCTTCTGCGTGTTTTAAAACCCTATAAAAACCACATCATACTCTACTTGCTTTCTGCATTTGTAACTTATTTACTCATTCCATAGTTTTCCAGCACGTGGAAAAGTAGCCAGGCACAAAACACATTTGGTTTCCTAATGTTGAACAACTGTATTATAGCCAACACACTAAACTATATGTTAAATCTTTCTCTATTCATAACACATTAACATCTAAAGGGGCTTTTGAAATTGAAAATCTCAGTGCACAGTAAATTTTCCAATTAGATGCAAATGTTTATATACACAGAAGACGGAGAATAATATTTTAGCAAACGTATTAATTTCCTGGGGTAAAGAATTACCTTGTTGCAATGAATGGGGGCAGGGAATAAAATCGCTGTGTCCAAATAACAAATTCTTTTAGCACTGCAGCCCTTTCTTGTTCTGATACAATTTCACGTGTGTTGTTTGAGGCAAGCCTCTCAACTCTGTGAGACATTGTGGGGCATATCTGCTTTCCACAGATATATCAAACAGCCTTGCACATAGTAGGCACTCAATAAATATTTGTTGAATGGATGAACGAATGAATGAATGAATGGCTCACTATTTTATTCATGACAACATTCAGGCTTCATGAAGTAAAAGTATCAAGCATACACAACTCATTAGTGATGGAACTAGAAGTAGAACCCAGGTGCAGGAGCCAAAATTTGATTCAGAGCATTTGAAAATGTGTACAATAATATGTTTTATTGAGTATCTTCCATAATAACTGCTTGCCCTAGTCCCAGTCTAATAATTTCTTTTGCTCAAAGACCAGTTTAGCAAAGCAACAGGATAGGGTATTTTGCCTTAACATAGAATGCTGGGAGAATTCAGAATATAACACAGTCTCCAAGGGGAAAAGAACCACTCTCTCCTTTTTTATCCTTTTTTCGTGTTTTTTTTCTTTTGAGATATGACTTACATACAGTAAGATAAAAAGAAATCACAGTTCTATGAATTTTTATATTTATTCACCATCAGATGAAGCTACAGAACATTTCCAGCAATCCCAAAATTGTCTTCATGCCCGATCTCAGTCAATGCTCCTTCCCCAAAAGATAAGCTCTGTTCAGACTTCTCTCCCCATAGATTATTTTGCCTTTTAAGGGAATTCATATAAATGGAGTCATAAAGTATGTGTTTTTTGTTAGCATCTACCTTTTTTCTCTCAATATTATATCTATGAGACACATCAGTGCTGTTTCATGTATCAGCGGCCACTACTTTTTCATCACTGCATGGTATTCCATGGTATAAACAGACTGACATTTACTTACCCTTCCACTGTCAAGGGATATTATAAGGTTGTTTCTAATTTGATGCTATTATGAATAAAACTGCTGCTATTATGGAAAAAACTATCACGAACATTCTTAAACATGTGTTTAGGAGGATATTAAACCCCCATTTCCATTGGGCACATACCAAGAAGTGGATTGCTGGGTGACAGGATTGGCCTATGTTTTACTTTAATAGATGTATTCCTTGGGAGAAAGTGATAGGGGTTTCCTTAACCCAAAAAAGCTTGCAAGGTGCTTACAGGTGTTTCTACATGGTTCTTCATTTAGACCATAGAATCTTTGATTGAAAGAGACATTTAAGATGTAATGACCTGGCCTGCCACATGACATCTATATCCGGAGCTGGGCTACTTAGTCAAGCCGAAGTCACCACCTCCAGAGACTTAGACTGCCCTGCCTTCTTGCAACTCCCACCTACTCTTCTTTTTAAAACTTCTATGACTCAAATAGGACTGTCCATACTTGTTTGGCTCATCCCCCAAATTTTCACCCCCAAAATATCTTTCTTTTGGCACCAAGCAGTAGACTAGAATTTGCTCAGATAAGAACTAAAACTGTTTCCAGCTGAAGATGGATCAAGGCTCACTGCAGCCTCCATCAGTACTGATGGAGATGAAGAACAGACTAAGCAGAGTGTTGCACAGTAACAGGTTAGAAGAGTCAAAAAGGTCCAGGCAGGCTCAGCGCCTGTGGCTCAATGGGCTAAGGCGCCAGCCACATACACCTGAGCTGGCGGGTTCGAATCCAGCCTGGGCCTACCAAACAACAATGGTGGCTGCAACCAAAAAATGGCCGGGAGTTGTGGTGGGCACCTATAGTCCCAGCTACTTGGGAGGCAGAGGCAGGAGACTTGCTTGAGCCCAGGAATTGGAGGTTGCTGTTAGCTGTGATGCCACGGCACTCTACCCAGGGTGACAGCTTGAGGCTCTGTCTCAAAAATAAAAAGAAAGGTTCAGGCAACTATCAATCATCTTACTGTTGGTGGCACATGTTATGGACTCTTAGCTCCTTTGGTGCCCTTGAAGATCATCCAATCTAACATTTAGCCAATGCCAGACCCCAGAGTATTTCCAAACCTCTGTTTAAGTACATCCAAGGAAGAAAACTTAGCTCATCCTGAAGCAACTCATCCACAATCACACAGATCCACTTGTTAGAAAGTTCTTCCTTCCCTGTAGCTTGAAGCTGCCTCTTTTAATTTCTACCTATGGGTGCCTGTTTTGCATTCTGGAACTTTGGAAAATAAGTTTTTTTCCATTCAGCCACTCTGCAAACATTACAGGAACCTTTCAAAATACCAGAGAAAGCTGTCCTTAATCAATAGATGAATTTCAGAAGGATGGGAGCAGCAGCTAGGGACATAGAGGCAAACACTGTTTCACGTGTTAGGTTGCATAATTTGGATTCTTTACTAGTAACTTTGCTAATATTAATTATGTTATGACTTCACTAATCTCCAAAGAGGATGTCTATCATGTATGTGTATCGAGGCCACAGGAACATCTCTCCTCTCTTAATTCAGTGCCCTTATACTCTGGTAGCAGACAGGTGACCTATCTACTAAGCCTTTCGGGTTAATCTGGTTGGCACATTGGTATGTGGTAATGTAAATTTTGTAGCCAAATTAGGATACCTACAATCGGTGTGCCAGTCAAGTCACTTCTTTGAATCTTGGTTTCTTTCTTTTTTTATATTGTTGGGGATTCATTGAGGGTACAAGATATCAGGTTACACTGATTGCATTTGTTAGGTAAAGTCCCTCTTACAACGGTGTTTTGCCCCCAAAAGGTGTGGCACCTTGGTTTCTTTAACTGAAAAATCTAGCTTTTAATATCCACTTGAAATGAATATTTTATTTATTTATTTTTAGAGACAGAGTCTCACTTTATCACCTTTGGTAGAGTGCTGTGGCATCACAGCTCACAGCAACCTCCAGCTCTTGGGCTTAGGCGATTCTCTTGCCTCAGCCTCCGAGTAGCTGGGACTACAGGTGCCCGCCACAACGCCTGGCTATTTTTTTGTTGCAGTTTGGCCGGGGACTGGCTCGAACCTGCTACCCTTGGTATATGGGGCCCGTGCCCTACTCACTGAGCCACAGGCACCACCCGACAGGAATATTTTAAAAACTAGATATGCTTATGTATGTAAAGTACCTGGTACACGCAAGGCAAATAAAAGATGCTCAATCATGTTTTTTTCCCTCATGTTCCTCATCACCCATGCTCTTGAAATCATGGATGAAAAAGGAAATGCCATGAAAGGGAACTGCAAGATGATACGGTGGAAAGACTTATGAAATTGTCTTCCTTCTAAGCCCAGGTTGCTATTTTAACACTGTGAGTCTTTAAACTACTGATGAGCCTCAAGAAAATCACTCAACTTCTCTGAACCTTATATATTGAATATATTCAATTAGATCCTTTATAATCTTAGTTATACCTTAAAAAAAAAAACCTATCCCTGGCCAGGCATGGTGGCTCACAGCTATAATCCTAGCACTCTGGGAGGCTGAGGCAGGTGGATTGCTTGAGCTCAGGAGTTTGAGACCAGCCTGAGCAAGAGGCAGGCCCCGTCTCTACTATAAATAGAAAAACAAGCCGGATGTTGGATGCACACTCATAGTCCCAGCTGCTGGGGAGGCTGAGGCAAGAGGATTGCTTGAGCCCAAGAGTTTGAGGTTGCTGTGAGCTATGACACCATAGCACAATACCAAGGGTGACAGAATGAGACTCTGTCTCAAAAAAAAAAAAAAAAAAAAGAAAGAAAGAAAGCTTTCCCCACTGACAATGCAGTTCAAAAGATACTAGAGATACCCCTAAGTTTTTCATCTCCAAGGTCAACTCCATTGGAGGCAATTTTTTCCCCCAGATTATGTACCCCTAGGAGTTTTGGGTGCATCTTCAATGGTACAACATTTTGTATCTTAAGACTATTCATGATATGAAGCCTTCTTGAGATTCTCAGAGACTACCCTGGAAATTTGGAAATGCTTAATATTTAGAACTTAATTTATCTAAAGGAGGAATTTCCAAATATTCATAGGTCTGATAGTGCTCACAGGCTGGGCAGGACAGGGTTGGACTGTGAGGACAGCTTAAGGTCATGCTCAGGTACGTGAGATTGTTGACATTGTAGCCCTGCCAACTGTCTATCTGGGTGGAGCTGGCCCTGATCCCTGGCACACAGTTGGTAACTTGACAGCTGGGAATGTGTAATCTGGGCACAGATGAGGTGATAACCAGCCAGTACTTGGGGTACCCTAAGATAGTTCACTGTATCCCTCACTGAAAAATCTCCAGCCTTGATTGGTAAGTCCAATAGTTGGGTATGAATTCCAGCCCAGACCATCACCCATTTGTTCAGTCGGCAAACATTCACTTAGGGTCTTCTCTGCCTCGGCTATTATAGGGGAACTTGTAAATAAATTAGATTGCCTCCAGAGCAGAGCCTGCAGTCTAAGTTTCTTCCCTGGGTTGTCTAGGGAACTATCTTTTGATCTTTCTGAAAATATGTGCCCCCATTCTAAACCCACACTGATGAGTTGAGTTGTTGAACCCCTCAGACAGCAGAAATCCAGTTTTCTTCTCTGCCATGATCCTGACCTTTTTTTTCAGGTACCATTTTTCTCCCAGAACTGGACAGAGATACACAGTAAACCATTTGGATTCTGCTATCGTGCCACAGCTTCCCTCATCCCAAGATCTTGCCAGGGCTGGGCCAGATCTATTTACATAGAAGGTCCTTGATTGGGGCAGCTCATCCGTGGGGAGGACATTTGTTTATTTCACGCGTCCAGGCAGTTTCTAACAAAGGCAGTAAGAATGGAAATAAACCAAACATCTGCCAGAGTTTAGATTGAATGAGGAGGCTGCACGGAGAGGGGGTGGGGAGAGGAGGAGAAGGCAGCGCTGGAGATCGGAGACAGTGTCCCAACACCCTCACAAGAAGAGGAGCAGAATCAGAGTCCTGTTGCAACCCATACAATCTTGCAGATTTGAGACTGAGGTTGAGCAAGCCCGACAAAGAGATTCATCAAATCAGAGGAGGAACCTTGCATCGATTGGAGCTCATTAATCCCCACACCAGTTTATTGTTAATCCTAATCAATTCAGCCCACCGTGTGGCACTTTCGTCTCTCCACGCTTGCCTCTGCTCTCTACCTATTGGTGGCCTGACTTCATTTCCCGAAATAATGTCACAGTTCCTGTCATGCCGACAACTGGCTGTCTGCTGGGAATCCTAAAAGCCCCGTAGGTGGTGAGCCGGACAGCAACTGGCGACTCTCATTTACCAAAGGCCTTTCTATTTTTAATTTTTTGAAAACATTCCATGCTAAAGTTTCCTTTCTCTCCCTCCCACCCTTTGTGGTATTTTTAGGCCACGCAGGCTCTTCAGAACGAGTGTCTAGCTTGCTGGGCACTGCAAATAGATTTTCCCCTTACCTGCCACTCACGGTGTACTACAGGCACATGTCATGTGGAGAGCCGGGCCTTTTACTCCAGCCTTTCACATGGGCTTTGCTTCTGCGTGCTGCTAATCTGTCTAGAAATCAAAGGTGCACCAGCCTCAAAGGGGAGGCCCTAGCCCACAGCTGCCTGCCAGGGTTATTATGAAGACCCATCCATCGCGTACCAAGAGCTTGCTGGGTGCAACTGGCAGCAGACAGGGGAAAGCCAGAGATCAGGGATCTGGGAGCAGGGAAAGGCGATTTGGGTGAGAGGAGGGTGGTAAGGGGCACAAGAGATCAGGACTTGAAAGATGAAAGCACCCTGGGGTGGCTTCAGTCATGACTGTTTGGGGACAAGGACAGACACAAGAATTAGCAGAGATGCTGTGTGTAGGAGACCAAAGGTCCACCCAGCCCAGGGTCTCCTCTGTCAGGGGAAGCGCTGGAGCTTCTGTGGGCAAGAGAGAGGGGCAGAACTAGCTTGAGAGGCATTCTCTTATATATCACCCTCCCCATCCCTCTTGCAGGTCCAGAGAGAAGCCTGGCAGCTGCCTGGCCCTCCCTCAAAAACTACTAGAAAAGAGTAAATTACAGAATCTACTAGGGTAGTGGCTCTCAGAGAGTGGTCCCAGACTGGCGGCATCAGCATCACCTGGGAATTTGGCTGACATGCAATTCCTCAGGCTCCATCTCAGATCTACAGAATCAGACATTTGGGGAGTGGGGCCTCTCGTTCTGGGTTTGAACAATCCTGCAAGGATTCACATTTGACAACCACTGTGTGAGGGAAAGAAGGCAAGCATATCTACTGAAGAGTCAAATGAAGGAGAAATTTTTAAGTGTGTAAGGAGATGGGATAGAAATATTGGGGTTCTTAGTCAGTTCCTATATTGGTATTTCTGAAATGAAATGGAAATGGATGAAAAGAATGCCATGGCTATCTTAAAAAGCATGGCTGTAGACCAGAAGAACAACAAGAATAAATTATTAAATTAATGCTATGTTGACAAGACCCTATTTGACATTTCCCTTAGGGATGAGGAGTGGATTTTTAGTTGAAAAACTATCTGTAGTCAGCTGGGGCCACTGCACGGTGTTTTGATCATGAAGGAACTATCCCCAAAGACCGTGCATGACTGAATTTGCCGACTCTCCCTAAAGATTGGGGTGAAAAGTCATCTACATCTGTTATAATGATAACTGATATTTCTAAAACAAAAACTTGTAAGGACAACATCTAAATTAAAATTCCTGACTGCTGAATAAAGGAGAATAAGGTAGAAGACTCCCCTCCTCACTCTCAGATCATGGCCTTTCTTGTCATTTAATGAGAAAATTGATGTCATCAGCCACATGAGCTTACCTCCAACTATCCTCCCCTCCCTGAGTCTCAACCCTGTGCTCCTCATTCTCTTGTGTAAGACCTTTCCACAGTGCCAACTCTTTCCGTGTCCTAGAATTCCATCATCTCTCACCTCCTTAAACATACCCCTCCTACAATCATCAATCTTTTCTCCCGACTGGGTAGCACCATCTGCACAGAAACATCCTGAACTGTTGCCCACCTCTAACAATCCTTCATGACCCTATCACTGCCTACAGCTACCCTTGATTTTGTAAGTTAAAGTGAAATATAGTCATGCACTACATAACATTTCAAGTAGCAATAGAGCACTTGTACCATGGTGGTCCTGTAAGATTACAATGGAGCTAAAAAGTGCTTAGCTGTCATAACATCCAGGGCAACGTAGTATCCTGTCTATGTTGGGATAGGTTTAGGTCCACAGATACTTCACCAGTGTGTTACAATTGTGTACAGTATCCAGTACAGTCACATGCTGTACACGTAGGTGGCCTAGGAGCAACAGGCCCGGGGTACCGTCTGGGTTTACACAAGCACACTCTAGGATGTATACACAATGATGAAAGCACCAAATGACACATCTCTCAGAACATATCTCCATTGTTAAGTGGTGCGTGACTACACAGAGTATCCCCAAAAGGCACCAGACACAGGGAAATGGGAAATTGTATAAAATTTGACAAAGAGGCTGCCAACATGTAGAGAATATTTTGTACATAGTTTACAAAATTTTGTAATGAACATTTTGTAAATAAGGGTACGTTCAGCTACGATTTCCCATTTTCTTCCCTACGTATAAAGAATGGTGCCTCGTATGGCACCTTTTGGGATACCTGTACGTCTAAACTTGCTCTCTCCACTGTCTTTTCTAGCCTTTCTGAATTCCTTTTCAATCAACTTTCCATCCCCATACATTCCACTGAAACTATCCTTCCTTAGGTCACCAGCTACCCCCGTGTTTCCAACACAAAGATCTGTGCTCTGCCTCATTGGGCTCAACATCTCAGCACTATGTGACATACTTCTAACCTCCTGGGATGCTCTTTTTATGTCTCTTCCCTGAATGTTGGAATGCCCTAGAACACTCCTTGAGCCTCTTCTCTACACTATATGTACTTCCCTAGATGAGCTCACCAAGAATCAAGCCTTTAAATACGATCCACTAGGAAATCAAGAATCATCCAGAATTCAATCATGTCTTGCCATCTCCATTGCTGTGATCCTGGTCCAAGCCGCCATCATCTCTCACCTGGACTATTGCAGTATCTTCCACCTTGTCCTAATGGTCTATTCTCTTTTAAATTGGTCCTTTTAAAAGGCAAGTCAGATCATGTTGCTTTGCTACTCAATATCTCTTCAAGTTGTTCTACCTCACAAACAATAAAATACAAATCTATACCTAAACCCATAAAACCCTACATGACCCTACCCACTTCCTCTAGGACCTCATCTCCTACCAACTTCCCTGTCACTATTAGGCTCCAGCTGCTCTGGCCTCCCTGATGGTCCCTATATCTGCTAAGCGGCTTCTTCAGGACCTTTGCATTTTCTCTGCCCAGAATGCTCTTCCCTCTGATATTTACATGTCTTCCTTCCTGACTTCATTCATGCCTCTGTTCACCTTCCCAGGAGGCCTTTCCAAACCTCCCTATCTAAAGTCACCCACACATCCCAAGTCTATCTAACCCCACCATCTATCCTTCTAGCCCACATTGGCTTTCTTTATCATCCTTATCACTACCTGGCATGTTACATATTTACTTGCTTATCGACTTTCTCCCTCATAGAGAATAAAACTTACGTACCTCAACATCCACAGCAGTATCTGGCACATAGCCTTCTAGTAACATCTTGTTGAGTGGAATAATAAATAAATGAACCAAGGGTTCTAATCTCATCTGAGGTCTTTTGTGCCCTAGAAACTTGACCCTCAACAAGACATTTACCCGTTCCCTGGAAAATTCTACATATTTCTCCCTGGCCAAGTGTAGATTCAGTTCTGATGATTTATGATGATTCTCATGTTTTGGTTCACATTGAAGTCTGCTGTGGAGCTTTTAAAAATATGAATGTCTAGGCCCTATCCCAAGGATATTCTGATTAGGATGGTCAGGATTGGGACACTGACAAGGAGACTCTTGAGAGTGTAGTGTAGTCTCTGAAGCTGGACTCTGAAGCTGTGCCTTGAGTATTGGAGCCTGAAACTGTGCCTTGAGTATTGAGTCTTGACCCTATCATAGCTATAGGTGGACTCTGAAGCTGTGTCTTGAGTATTGCATCTTGACCCTATCATAGCTATAGGTCACCCTATCATAGCTATATATGACCCTATCATAGCAGGTGACTACATCACTCTGAGTCTCAGTTTTCTAATATTGAACATAGAGATAATAATCATACTCCTACCTCATAGGGTCATTGTGATAATTGATATAAACACCTTAGAACAAACAATGCCCAACCTGTAATAAGCATGACTATTAATGCCTATATACTTTATAAGTTTCTTGGGTGATTCTGGTATGCATCCAGGTTTGAGAATCATTGGTTTAGACTCTAGATGCCACTAAATAAGAGAGAAAAGAAGTATAGGTCTCCATGGTGAGTAGGGCAAGCCAGAGGCTGAGGGGAAGCACGAAGGCACATATTGAGCTAGTTTCTGAATAGGTTTGAGTGGATCATGGGACAAGGCACCGTGTGCTCCTAGGGGCATTTGGGAGCTCTGCAGCTGGTATAGAGAAATAAGACCTTCTGAATCATATTCTAGTTGGTTATTCTTGCCCACCTAACCAGTTCAAAGGTGAATGAATTGCCATTTCCAAAGATCCATGTGATGTGATCACGGCTGCTGGGGCCTTGGGAACATCACAGGGTTTCTAACCAGGCCCTACTGTAATAGGGGATGCAGTAGGCAGTCGTAGCCCAGCCCCCAGGAGTCAAGGAGCTCCCATGCTGCTCACAAAACCCTTCTGACCTGCTCCTTCATGTCAAAAGTCCCTTCAGTAGGAGACACAAAAGATGTTTATAATGCATATACCTCTGGAAGACACACAGATAGATATTAATTGACAATAAGACATTTGATAAGAAAAGCTTAACCTTTCTGCAAAGGAGGTTTTGATAAAAGACAGGCACTACCATGCTCACAGTCCTACCCCACCAAAACCCTGACAGATATTTAGTATCCAGGGGAGTTCGCTCTGCTGGTTCCTATCCCTAATGGAGACCACTATGGCTGGGATACTTAAGTCACTTAATATGAATGTCATGGTCATGATTTACACTTTCCTAAGTCACTTCAATATGAATGTGATGGTCATGATTTAGACTTTTCTAAGTCACTTCATTCTGAGGACAAATGGTTTCATTAAGCTCAAGCAGAAGTGGCAGGGCTGGCGCAGCCTTTTGTTCCACCTGCAAACCAAAGCAAGGTTTTATCTGCCAATGGCCAGTGTAAGACATGTGTATAATTCATTTTCACAATGAACAATTATTTCTTGAGCCCCTGCCGTGAACCAGGACATAGTGAGGATGACAACTTCACAAGAGTTCAGGAACTGATTCTTTCCCTGTGTGCAGCTCCTAGGAATATACTCCCCTTGCTTTACTCAAATGATTTTCCAGGCCCATCTTTTGAAGACCCAGATCTAGGGTCATGCAGAAAAATCTGTTGTATTTTATCTGAAGCCGATGGAAACGCTGTCGCTTCTCCCTGCCTCTGGTACTCCTCCATCTGCTCATCAGTTCTCCCACACATCTCTCCCTTCCAGCTCCTTCTCTGAATGCCTGAAGTTCCTGGAGGACCCCCCAGATCCTCGTCTTATCTCTCCAGGGCTGGGACAGCTTTCTGCCTGTCGGCCTGGCTGTCAGAATCCAGGTTGCTTCTTTATCTCCTTGTGGGTCTCCCTTGCTCTCTGCACTTGCAAATTCACTGTGTGAGCAGAATTATACCCAAGACAGGATCAGTCTTATAGGCTAAAGTTCCCAGCCTTAATTGGTTACTTTCTTTCTTGGGAGATTTTTTAAGAACTATCTTAGGTCATATTCTCGTAACTTTCCCAGGCCCCCCCCCTTTTTTTTTTGCCCGTATCTCTCTATTTGCCCTAATTGGCTTTTTCTCAAGGTTGCAAAAAGGGCTACAAGCCATGCCCCGGGTCACCTCTGATTGCACCTAAGCAGCTCAAGTACTACTGATGTTATCTGGATCCTGGAAGTAGAGAAGCCAACTTTGGCCACCCACCACAGGGGACTGCTTGTGTTGGTGAGAGGGGTTACCATGTTCTGTGTACTCATAAGAGGAAAATCAGAGAGTTAGGTACTTTACACAGATGACCCCCATTTAATCTTCTCTGCCTCCCTACAAAATGCACACTGTCATCCTCATTTCACAGGTAAAAAACTGAGGCAATAGGAAAGGAGGCAACTTGTCCAAAGGCATAATGTGAGCCAATGCTTTTGGCCGCTACATTATTCCACATTTTGAAGGCTGCTGAAAGGCCCGTGCTTCAACATGACCTTTGAATGGTCTTTTCTCCAGTGTATGCACACATTGGAGCAAGCACACACACATATACTCACACTTAGCACACTCCTATCTCACTAAAGTCAATAAGCATTTCTGGAAGATATAAACCCAAACAGGCTCCTAAGGGAATAGTAAGAACTTCCTAACTTATCCTCAGAAGAAGTTCTGGTATAGAAGCAGCACTGAATCAGGAGTCCAAAATCCTGGGTTGAGTTTCTTGTGGCCACTTACTAACCCCATGACTTCATATTCCTTTATCTCTTCAAGCCTCAGCTTCTTTATCTGTAAGATGGGAATTGTGATGCCTGCCTCGCCTGCCTCATGAGGAAAATCAATTAAGATAGTGACAGGGGGTGGGGACTTTGAAGACTTCAAAGTGCTTTGTCAACACACCTGTGTAGAGAGAAGCCAATAAATGCCTTTGTGCACCCAAGCTATTATGGCCTGGCCAGTATCACAATCACAAACTCAAAATTATAACCTTAAAAAATTTCCTATAAACTGGACTTAAATTCAACCCAGGACTCCCATCTGTCTGATGCTTTTGGCATAGTCTGATCACTAATAGGCTGTCAGACACTTCAGTGATTTTCTCAGTCATCCAGATTGAAGCTCAAACAAACTCAGAATTCCCTATGCTGCCCCGTCTCCTTCTCCTGGTCTGGAGCTTAGCTTGTGTCTTACTCAAATGCTCTCAGTATCAGTAGGAAGAGGTGCTTCCATCTGTCTGTCTTTTGAGATGTGCCCATGTCTTCATTCTTTGCTGGCTGGGCTGTCCATTCTCTGCTAAAATGTTCCCCTGCATAGTATTGATTGTATTCTCTCTCTTTCTCTCTCTCTCTCTCTCCTCCTCCTCTTCCTCCTTCTCCTTTTAGCTCTTCTTCTCAGCTCACTCACTTTTTTCCCTCACCTATAAAGATGGGTCTATTTCAAGATCCAGTACTTGGTCCTCTACCATTTTTTTCTATATCCCTTCCCTTAAGCAATTTGTCAACCTCCTGACTCGCTCACCTTACAATTGAAGGTAAAATCCCCAAAACAAAGCTCTGCCCCTGATCACTCCCCACCAGAGTCATCATGGAATCATTATTTGGTGCTGGAAGGAACTTCCTTCCTGCAGGATTTGGCATCTCCAACTGCCTGATAGACATCTCCAGGCCCTAGCTCCTTCCCAATCACCCCGAATTCACTATAGCTATAATCAGGCTGATCATCCATTCCCCAAAGAGCCAGCTCTGCTCAGTACTGTCTTACAGTCCCCAAGGGAAGTGCCGTTACCTTAGCTGCTCTGGTTCAAAAGTTGGAGCCTCTCTGAATTGCTCTTTCTTTCTCTCTCCCAACATCACCTTAGGCCTCATAATATTCAGTTCTCACCATTTAAAATCTCTGGAATCTGTTTTTCCTTTCTGTTCACACGTACTGGCACAACTAGTGTTCAGACAATTACTACTTCATGCCTCAATTACTAGACTCGTATCCTGACTTGCATCCAATTAAAATGCTTCCTACCCAGAAAGACTCTCAACTATTTCCTTGTGACTTCCCAATCAATATTTGTGGAAACATAAGAGGTCCTTAATGGGTGGCACAGTGTTCCCAGGTGAACTTTAAGCAAAACGGTAAACCCCCAGAATTGTGCAAAATATTACTTAAGCCAGATGATTCAAAATTTGACTTAAATGCAAATGTTTCTCAGAGAGGGAGCATGTCAACTTAAACTCACCCCTCAAATTCAGTGGCTCATGTTAAGACTTCTCCTGAGACCACCTTTGAAAGGAGAGAATGAAGCTCCTGGGGTCTGAGGATGGATTCCTGGTTCATCCTCCTTTTCTACCTGAATACCCACAGTAGCCTTTGAATTCCTTTCTTGGACTGTAATCAGTCACGCATTCTTTCTTCACTTATTCATTCATTATCTGCATGGAACACATCGTATGTACCAGAATTTTACATATATCATTTCCTTTTAATCTTCATCACAAGTCTCTATTGAAGACTTCATTACAGCAATTTTACAAATGAGGATATTGAGGTTTAAAGAGGTACATTCGTTTCCCAAGGTCACACAGCTGAACAGAAGGGCTGAGATCCAAATTCTGTATAGCTTCGATGCTCACATTCCTTCTAAAATACCTTCTTACCCAACCTTCTGCATGCCAGGCATTGGCCAAGCCCTAGGAATAGAACAATGAACAGAATTAAATTAAGTAATATATGTTAAAACACCTGGCACTGGGCTTAACCCAAAGTAGGGATTCAAAACTACTTATTACTAGTTTCAACTGAGTATTGAGTACATGGCATGCTTGTTTGTTTTTCTATTCTTGTGATACCTAGGAGAATGTTCTCAAAATCCTTCCAGATTGTCACAAAAGATACAAAATATCCATCTTTTTATGGCTGAATACTATTCCAGGGTATACCTATACCACAGTTTATTGATCCATTCATGGGTTGAAAGGCACTTGAGTTGTTTCCTCCACATTCTTTGTGTTTATGAATTGAGTTGCTATAAACATTTGAGTGCAAATGTCACCATGGTAAAATGACGTTTTTTCTTCTGGGTAGATCCTAGTAATGGGATTGCAAGATCAAATGGAAGGTCTACTTTTAGTTCTTAGAGGATTCTCTATCCTTCTTTCCATGAAGGCTGTACTAGTTTGCACTCCCACCAACAGACAGTACATGAATGTTTCCCTCCTTTCCACACCCACACCAGTATCTGCGACTTTGGGACTTTGTGATGTGGGCCATTCTCCCTGGGGTTTGGAGATACCTCAGGGTAGTTTTGATTTGCATTTCCCTAATGATTAGGGACAATGAGACTTTCATGTGTTTGTTGGACACTTGTCTGTCCTTGTAAGGAAAGATTCTGTTCCTGTCTCTTGCCCAGGTTTTAATGGGATTGTTTGCTCTTTCATTCTTGATTTGCTTGAGTTCTTTGTAGATTCTAGGTATTAGCCCTTTCTCAGATTTGTAACATGCAAATATTGTCTCCCATTCTGACATTTGTCTCTTTGCATCCTTAACTATGCAGAATCTTCTTAACTTGGTCAGGTCTTATTTATTTATTTTTGTTGTTGCTCTGATTACCAATGGGGTTTTCTTCATAAATTCTTTTCCTAGGCCAGTAAGATTAAGAGTTTTTCCCGCACTTTCTTCTAGAGGTTTTGTAGTTTCATGTCTTAGATTTAAATCTTTTATCCACCATGAGTTAAATTTTTCTAAGTGGTGACCTGTACAAGTCTAGTTTCAGTCTTGTACATGTGGCTAACTAGTTCTCCCAACATCATTTATTAAATAGGAATTCTTTTCCTCATTGTCTGCTTTTGTTTACTTTATTAAAGAACAAATGGCGATCTTAGAGTGGTTTCATCTCTGATCTGTTTCACAGATCTATATATCTCTATTTTTATGCCAATACCATGTAGTTTTGTTCACTATAGACCTGTAGTAGGACATGAAGTCTGGTAACATGGTGCCTCTAAATTTGTTCTTGTTTTGTAGAACTGTATTGGCTATTGGGTTTTTTTTTCTGGTTTCATACAAAACGTAAAACTATTTTTTCAAGATCTTCAAAATATGACATTGGTATTTTAACAGGGATTGCATTAAATCTGTAGATTGCTTGGGGTAATATATACATTTTAACAACGTTGATTCTACCCAGCCATGAGCAGGGTATATTCTTCAATTTGTTAACATCCTCTGCTATTTCTTTTCTCAGTGTTTCATAGTTCTCTCTGTAGAGCTCCTTCATATCCGTTGTTAAATATATTCCAAGGTATTTCATTTTCTTTGATGCTACTGTGAAGAGGGCTATATCTTTGATTTGATTCTCAGCTTGCCTGTTGTTGGTATGTATGAAGGCTACTGATTTGTGCACATTGATTTTATATCCTAAGATGTAACTGTATTTCTTGATCACTTCCAGGAGTCTTAGGGTTGAGTCTTTGGGATTTTCTAAGTTAGTAGATTAACAACTACAGGCCCACATGAGAGAAAAACTCAATTAAATTCAAGAAGGGGGTGGAGGAGACTTGGTAAGTTCCCATGGAAAAGGTACAGTGCACAAGCATATGGCACACTTCCTGCATGAAGGACACCACTACAGCTCAGACTTGACCTTACAAAAGCAAACAATGTAACCTAGTCAGATCCTTATATCAATCCAAATTTTTTTTAAAAAAAGAAAATGCCCTGACAAATAGAGCCAGGGAAAGCAATGGAAAAGAAAATGTTTGTTAAATGAATAACTACTGATAAAAATAGTACTGAGTGGTCAACATAAGGAACTCACAGTGTGATAAGAGAAGGTCATGTAAGACAGCAAGGCAGTGAAGAGGAGGATCTGACTTCTGGGTACAAAGGAGTTGCATACTGTCCGATTGAGTAGGACAGGCAAGTAACTGACTGAGTACTGTGTGCTAGAACAGTGAGCAACTCGATGTCCAAGGTTTGACCTCTGTCAGCTACCCTCCCTGATAACAAATAGCTTTTAAATTAATATAGTCTATAATTTTACTGATGAACTTGAAACTAAGGAAAGAGAAGAAAGATAAGCTGGTAAGCATGGACCACTTTGAGTGGTGACATTATATGTGGCTTTCCCCTTCTCTCTTCTTTACATATTTAAGATTCTACAGTGATGACATATGACTTTTACCCACAGAAAAAGACAACATTATCTAAAGAAACAGAAGTAGAGGCAAATCCCAGTGTCAGGGGTGCAGAATCTCACCTTTCTTCTTCTATCACAGAAGGTCACACTTTCATCATATAATGCATCCTTGAACCCAGTGGAGCTATAACTGATTGTTTGGGAAATCTTTTCTCACAGATAAACACCCTACCATTCCCAAGGGCATGACACCTGACTACATGGACTACATGGGGTAGCAAAAGTCAAATACAAGATTTTAGCCAAAGTCAAGTACAATTACAAGACTTTATTAAGAAAGCTCACCTGATAGGGGCCTTAATGCTAGTTCTAAGCATTTAGCATAATTCCTTTCCTGCCAAGGATGCTGGCGGGTTCTTTATTTCTCATTTGATCTTTTCAGGCCCAACCTGGTTTTTTAACTAATCATTCTCTCGTTCTTCCCTCTTCTAGCAAGGAGCCTCAGACTGCTACTAGTTTTTGGTGTCTTAGAGGAGAAATTCTTTCCTCGGACAGCCATGGTAGCTACCTAACACACCATCTTTTCCTTCTTCTACCTGCAAACAACTCTCTCTGCTCTCTCAGTGGACAATTTCCACTGTTAATGTGATATATCAAGGAGACACCTCAGGGAGCCCGTGCTCAGGCATCTCATTGGGGATTTTCAGCCTACCTCAAAAGCCAGAACAAAACCACATTTACTCTTCTCTCCTTCCTTTGTTTTCTCCTCCAAGTGACCTAGTTTCCTTCGCCCTTCACCCCCAAAAGAGGCATAAGGGAACTTGCAAAGAGTCCAAGTGAATACAGAAGTGGCCGGAGTACCGACAGTAATCACAAAGTTCCAAGGTCTCTGTCGTTTCCTAATGATTTCTGTCGAGCTGACACGAAAGGCCAGCTTCCAAGCAGAAAAAGCCACATGTATTATTTATCCTTTTCAATTAGAAAAGCACGAAGACATTTCACTCCAACTTTTGCTGCTTATTTCACTCCCCACCTAGAAACTGTGCTTTTATTGTCTTCCTGGATTCTTCACTTCTCCACCTCATTTGTTTCTGCAGCCTGAGCAGAAGCGGGGCTCTGATTATGCCTGGGCTCATTTCAGGGCTTCACAGCTTTCCTTTTCCCCAAACCTCCAGGGGAGGTCAGGAATGAAATGGTGCTTCCCCCTGCAATTCCATCTGCCTGTTCCGCGGGGCCTGTGGTGAGCTTTTCTTTCCCAGCCTCGCGCTCATGCTACCTGCTTTCTCTTCCTGGCCTACCCAGGGGCTGAAATGTTCCTTCCAGGCTAGGAAGACTGGGGCAGGTGAAATTAACATGAAGGAACAGATGCTTTAGCTGTGGGGGTGTTTATAAATAAAGTTCAGAGGACAAATAGCTTGCTGGAGGCAAGGGAGATCATTTTTAAACACAAGTGGCTACGGCTACATTACAGTTCCCTCAGAAGCAAGCCCACCCAGCAGGACTAGTGACGGAAATTAGCAAGTGCCAAGAATGCAGGGATGTTAGGCACACACAAATCCTCCATATGCAAGCAGAGAAAACACATTTTGGACATGTCAAAGGTCTGTCCATGTCTAAGCACACACAGACCCCTCTAGTTCATGCTCTGACACATCAATTGTATGTTGAAGGAGGATGCAGGTAGCTTTAGGCACTGCTTCTAGAATGCCAGACTGGGGACAAGCCCATAACAGCAGCTTGATGGCAGAAAGTTCCACGGCTCTCATTGATGCAGGACAAGGCAGCTCTACAACCGCTGCCTTGCCCCTGGCGGTGCTGATGCTGTGGCAAATAGAGAAACCAGCTGGAGCTGTGCGGAGGACACTGGCGCCTTGCTGTCTGCTCCACGTGCAAATCTGATTGGTCAATACTATGTCGATCTCAGGGGCCCGGATCTTCATTGGACAGCTGGCTGTAACTAATGAAGACCCGCCCCTAAGAAGCTCCGACAAGGCAAGTCCCTGGGACTATATAAACCCCTAAGCAGAGAGCTCAAGGGCAGATTTTCAGCAGGACTTCGAAGAGAGAACAGCTAAGAAGCAGACCTCGGAGAGGGAGCAGGAAGAGCTGCCTGTTTCCCTCCAGAGGCAAGAGAGTTTGCTCCCCTCCTGGGTCCTCTTGCCTGGAGGTTTAGTTCTTCCTCTACTTATAATTCTTTCCTGTAAATAAATCCTAACTTACCACCACT